>JAGXJF010002441.1:0-40874 GCA_019208055.1 Stipa capillata
CTTCAGGCCATTGATTATTTTTCTGATGTTGGTCAGTACTTGTGCTGTGCTAGTGTGTGTATATTTCGTTAACTTAGAGCTAGAACTTATCCGAGAACTTGGTACTAAGGACTTGTCGAGAACTTAGGGCACTTAGCGCTTTCTAGCCTTTTTCTTCTGGCCTGAGTCAGAAGACTTTCTACTACTCGAGGAGTTTGGTTGGTCGGGCCTTAGGTCTAGGTCGAGTGGAGGGTTTTGTGACTCCCAGTCACTAGTAGATGCGATAAGGGACCTCTCTCTGTCTTGTTCGAGACCGTAGTTCAGACTTCTTCACAAGGAGAAAGGCGTAGGCATGTATGTCCTTTGTGGTCAACAAGCTGTCTTAGTGTCACGTTGACCCAGCTATTCCTTGCGATAGCTAGTTGGAGAGCCTTATCGGTTTACTAAGTGTTGAATGGTTTTGCACCTTCGAGCTCCTCCTCGGTCCAAGTCAGAAGGATTTTGCCACTAGTCGGGGAGTTCGGTCAATCAGGCCTTAGGTTGAAGTCGAGTTCAGTGACCCTCTGTCACTTGTCGACACGATAAGGGATCTTCATCCTTCCCGTGAGGCTAGAGCTCGCACTTCCTTCCCTTGGTGAGTAGTAAGCTTTTGAGTGTTCCATAAAACGTGTTGTACCTATCCAGTCCCCAACTGTCTATTGGAAAAGGAACGCTTCTGATAAACAGTTTAAGAATAAAAATTTCATTTAACTAAGTGTTTGTGTACAACTTGGAAGAAAGAAAACTAAGCTATCATCCGAGCCTTCCCGTTGACCGTAGATCCTTCCGGGGTACCTTGATGCCTCGTCGACTCTGTGCTTAGCTTGTCCAAGTGCTTGTGCTAGGTGGAGGTACCTGGTGAGGCTTGTCTTGGTGATCCTGTCAAGCGGGTGCTAGTATACTTCGAGGAAGGGTGGTTCTGTTCTGGGAAGGTGCTGATGGCTCTTGGGAGCGACTCGGATGTCCTCTGTGTGCTAACTAGGGTACTTACACATAGACCTTCTGGAGATAGTCGAGGTTCCAGGGGATGAGGGGTCGACCATCATCTTGCAGCTAACCGGATCGAATCCGGTCAGCCCCCTCACGAGAAGGGTTGTCGTGCCTGTAAGCTGATACGGTCACGCTAGGCCATGAGTGTTTCTGGTCTTTGTCAGCATGGTGCTCTTTGGCTAGGTCCAGACTAAGATTATCGTAGTGTAGGTCTGTTCCTAGATAGAAACAGACCGTGATAACACATTTGGGGCCTGGAATCTTCACGCACTATTATCTCGAAATGACCACATCGAATAAAACTTTCTCTGTTCGAAATTTGTTAGGTTTGCTAAAGGTTACAAGGAGTGTGATATGCCTGATCAGTGTAGCCGAGGATCCGGGCATGATTCCGTCGAAGGCTTGCGTCACCGGCTGGAGGGATGAGCGAGGGATCTACATCGAGTCGAGCGCGTTGGTGAAGATGATGTTGAGAGAACTTCCTCCCTCCAGAAGTACTCGAGCGACCTTGCAGTTGCTGATGGTAGGTTCAATCACAATAGGGAATCATCCTGATAGAATGAAGTTCTCCTGGCAGTCAGTTTGGTCAAAGAACAAGCAATAGATATGTTTCAATTCTTATGCATAAAGTGGTTTGAGGCTAAAAGCCATGAAGTATAGCAGTATATAAAGACTCTAGGATGTCCACTCTAGTATTAGGGTCAAAGTCCAACCTAACTCTAACTTCCCTAAGTTACAGGACTCTATTTGGAAAGGGTCAGATGCAACTGCTGACTTGTTATGATAATTGCGGACAGACCAAAGGGAATATGTGGATGGGCGTATATCCATTGGAAAGTGCTCAGAATTACTTTCCAATGATTACTTATTTGCCTAATTTGTAGTTCGTATGAGGAAACCATGACTGTTTTTAAATTCAGACCTCCTGGCTGTCTGAATCGAGCTCAACCATTTCCATCTTATGTTTCCTTGCATTTTTCACCCAAGTCCGAGTGGAATCATCCAAGGAAGTTATTGGGAACCTTTGGATGGTCATGTTGGAGTCGGATCCCACCAATACTTGACGTACAAGTTTCTGACTCCTCAAATATATCATTTCACGTTCGTTGTCTGAATCAACTTGTGCAACCTTCACTTCAAAGGTCATAACTTTCTCTATAGAGCTCCAAATCATGCGACTTGATCTCGTATTGTCCTTTCTCCTCAAGTGGCACATTGTCCTCCCTCACCTCCCATTGGAACTCCATACATTCTTAAATCAGCAAACACTTGTGAACAACAGTAACGTCTCCTAACTCTTGAGCTGAATACCTGAGTATCATTACACAATTGGAATTAGGTAGTGTAAAGCTCTCTTAAATAATATTAGCATGTGCATTGAGGAGTGAATTCACCTATTCATTAAGTAGCTTTGATCTAGCTCTAGTTATTGGACATTGTGGCAGCTCTGTGCGTATATCCCTGTTGGCATGTTCATAAACGGCTGGTGAAGAAGAAGATGAGCTACGGATGCCCACATTAGAGAGAGAAGGGGGATCGTATCGGGAAGCTAATCACGAATCGGACCACTGGTGACAAGACTTTATACAGGTTTGGGCCTCACTTGGGATAACAACCCTACGTCCTGTTGGTTTATATTGATCTCAAGACAGAGTACAAGGGGTGTCTAGTCCTAGATGGGATGTACAACTAGTCAAAGTTGGTTGTTAAGGCTGATCTTCCCCTTCTACTTGCTCAGAAGTCGATTGTTCTTGAAAGGCTTGTGTTTCTTGTTGAATATATTGAGCTTGACCAACCTATCTAGCTTATTCAACCGCTTGTTCAGCTTATCTTCTCCGAAGGTCCTCGGTATCCTTTTATAGAGGGTACACCATATCGTAAGAGGTACAGACTCGTCTCCGAGTAGGATTCCACTTTCCTTAAACATCGGGATTGACTGCTTAGTTTAAAGAGTCCCGAATACCCACGGGTGGTTTCCTTATCGACCTAGAGTCCTTTGAGGTACACATCTTCTCGAGTAGTTAGGATATTCCTAGGTCATGGTGTATTCGTATACGGATATCCTCATCGTATAAATAGTTGTACACTACTCATCATCAGCTTCCACAATCCCTAGACGACCTAGGATAGTTTTCTCCCCAGTTCCAAAGGGTACGTAAGGACCACAACACCTTTCTAACCACTCGAGATCCCTCTAGGCCATAGCCTCATACTTGGACCAAGGGCATATTGGATGCCCTTTCAGAATAAGGTTCCCAGAAATGGAGAAATGTACGCCCACACCAAGTAGTTAAGTGAGACTGCCCACAAATTATGTAAGGTAAAACCATAATCGATGTTTAGGGTTGAGTTGGATAATTATGGTATTCCATCACAGCTTACTCTTACTCCCGGGAGAGGGATCAACAATTAGGCTCTTCAACTAAAGGCAGTGTTAATTGAAGAATCAGTTACAAGGGCGAAAGCTGTTGCACGTTAGCACATCCGTTTTCTTGCTTTACTTTTATATGATTTTCTGAAGTGATCTGTCCAACTAAGTAGAAAAGCACAGCACCTGAGATGATCCATGATAGAAGGGGACAGATGGAAAAAAGCAAATTCACACACCCCCCTACTGTGGAGTGGTACTCAGTCCATGAACTTGCTTTCATTTCACCATAAACCATAAGCTAGGCCCTTTCATGCTTATACATCAAATTGGTTTATTATTAGTAACACATATACCTTTTTACCTTAGTTCTTTCTTTATTGTTCATTGAGCAGTTCAAATGCTTTCATTGCTTATCAGATAAGTTTCATTTCTCTTTCTCAATCCGAAGCAGCTCGGTAAACAAGAGGTAAGAAAGCGTGAGTCTTTTTTCTTTATTTGCGCATTTTGCATTGATTGAAAGGAGTCAAGGAGGCTATGAAAGAGGCTTGTTCGAATAATAAATATGAATGTTAAGGAAATACTGAACGCCTACGTTACCCTAAGACCCTGTACAATGCAGGTGCTTAGACAAGTGCCTCAGGAAAAAAATCCGGTTTTTTTGTGAGAGGTGCTTAGACAGGTGCTTAGGAAGGGCGATGGAAGCAAAGTTAAGCACCCGGTGCTAGGCTGGTGCTTAGGGTGACACAGGTGACAGGTGCTTCAACCGGTGCCTAGCAAATAGTACTCCAAGAAACACAAATAGTACTCCACACAATGCAGCACTGCATTGGAGACAACAGGTGCTAGAATAGGTGCTACACGAATATTAAAGCAACTTAAGCACCCATATGAAGCACTCTGCATTGTAAGTCACATATTTTTTTGGGACGCAACGCTGCTCTCTCTCTTTAAGCACTGGGCTATAAGCACCCTGCATTGTACATGGCCTAAGAGGCTAAAGTAAAGGCTTGTGTTTGAACCACCTTGTTTACTCAGAATTCCACTGTCTTTTCTCTATTGCTCTCACTGACTCTAGCTTACCGGGGAGGGGACTACATGACTTTCATATCAGCCGAGTTCAGGAGATTCGTTCTTATCTATAGATAAGGCAAGAGAGTACTTATGACCTCGCGGAAGGAGAGGGATTCGAACCCCCGGTATTCCTATCAATACTTTGGTTTTCAAGACCGACTCTTTCAACCACTCATTTACATTCAGAATTTCCTAAGAAGAAAGTCTTATGTGTATTGGATCCGCTCTTCTATTAGCTATACACATGACTAAGATTCTTCTTATTCTTCCTAAATAGAACCCCTCGACCCTCACCTTTCTTAGGACTATCAAGCCTTCTCGAATTAGGTCTATGGGTACAAAGGCCTCTCGAACTTGTTCTATGGTAGAAGCTTTGAACATAGACCCGGATAAAAATCTTTCACTCATTGAAAAGTGGAAACCTGTGACTATATCGTCATGAAGGCGGATTCAACGGGAAGAAGTCAAGATGATATGGGTCATTTTTTCCTGTTCAACACATCTATTTGAATTCCCTGTGCGTGAAGGACTTGTCGTATGGAGACTCTCCTCTTGAGCGATATCTTAAAACTGCCTTCGAATCAAGTAAAGCATTTCAACTATTAAAATGTTGTTATGCAAACTGAGCCATAAGCCTTTTTTGTTTAAGCCTACATGTAGCGTTAGGTTTCCCTAAAGAGGGGGCATGCAGGGTATGTGAAGTACTCATCGAGCATGTTTGTTCTGGACATGTTCTGATGGTTAAGAAGATGAGGCTGAAGACTATGGTGTAGAGTCACGCTGGACTTCATCGACTACCTGTGGCCAAGATGAAGACCCCTACACTATCTTTATATTGTCCGTTGTGTTTCTAAGTTGTAAAGGACATAAGTCATAGGTATCATATTAGCCCCATGGCTTATCATTATAAACATTTTGACACAAACTATGTGATGTGTGCTATGTTATCCATTTCAACTGTGTTCATCAGCATGTTCTAAGACTGATGAAGTATATACGGGGGGTCCAGGAGTTCTTCTCGGGTTCTCACATTGGATTTAGAGGAATAACGGATGTGACTGTGATTAGATAAAGGGATTGCTCATGAATGACTGAAAGATCATATATGGCTACGATGAGTTGATGGCCGAGAAGCACACGTTAATGGGCATGGTTTCAAGAGATAGGACAGTACATGTGGGAACCACATGTAAGTGAGTTAGAATAGAGTCTAACAGAGTTATGTCAATAGCTTGAGCAAAGGCTACGGACAATAGGTGTACGGGAATTGCCGATAAAGATGGCAATGCCACAAATTAGAATAAGTTAGGTTAGGACCAACTAGTGGTTTGATTCGAAAAGAGAAAGACAGCTATGTGGATATGTATAAAAATTGAGGCATTCTGATAAATAGGGGTATGCCACTATCCAGAGATTGTGTGACTAGGTCGTGGTTTACATGATGGATGATTTAAACCGGAAGACAGGAGCGAAAGATATCCTCTTTCATAGATGGATAATTATAAATAATTCAAAATAATTATAGCTAATTCAGGAGGAAGGTTTCACGGTTATCTAGGGTGTTTCGGAATAATTCTAGAGAACTCACAACCATAGTATCAGGAAGTCTATTAGACTACTGCCCAAGTGACTCCTAGAAGAGGGATGAGTAGTGATGAGTTCTTGGAAGAGGGATATGTTTGATGTTATAGTGGCAACCTTGTGGCGGGAGCTATAGAAGCTATCGTGACATGGCACGACAAGATAAGCAACTTACCATGACAAAACAACTCCTGCCGCGGTAGGACATGACAAAGAGCAATAGAGGCCATGGATGGACATGCGATCATGGAACGAAGTCCAAAGAGCGAGGAGCAGGGCTACAACAAAGCTATGATCGTTGCCCGAGCAACTAGAGCTGCTGCCATCATAGGATAGATGCTGTCGTGACAGAGGCGAGTGCCATCGTGACAAACTTACATGTTGGCATGGCAACATTGTTCAAGAAGGGAACATGTGCTGGCAAGGTACACGGGCATGGGATGAAGTCTAGGAAGTGAAAATTGAGGTCCTAGGGTTTTGATTAATAAGGGGAATCAATTGATGTCCAACTAATAGTATCAATGGCCAAACGATATATTTAGGGTTAATGGATCTATGTCGGACGTGTGTTGTTAGGGATTGCAACATTTATCATGCATATGGTTCCAACTAGAAGAGGAGAGGTCTAGGGTTCAGGTCAATGTCGACTGATGGAAGGGATCAATTAATGATCAAACGATGTGCCGGAGTTGTGCCATCAATGGCGGCGGCAATTCACCATGATGGCAACGGCAATTCACCATGACAATGAATAGCAAAGGGCAAGGTCGTTAGGAGCAACAACCCGAATAGTTTTTCATGCGTAGGATAGTGTCACTGAATCAATCAACTTGTCATGCATGGTGGATGATCGTTCGGTAGGAGTGGATAACGACAAGAGTTTTGGTAAGAGTACGTGATTAGGGAATTAAATCCAATCTCAGCCAAAATATGGGGAAAGACTGTATAGAATGTATCCCACGGTGATTTATATTATTAGCATCATAGATGGAATTGTCGATAGCCGATGGTTACTGTTCATCTTGCCATTATTTGTGGGTTTGGCTACTACACGCTAGGGCTATGACCTTATCTATTGCACAAGTCTAAACATAGGAGAGAGCAAATCAATTCCCTATTCTCTATAGAGAACAGGATGAAAAGCAACAGAGTAGTCGGGATCTGCTACTCCCTGTACACAAACAGAAACAAAGAAGAGAAAGAGAGAGCGGTAGGGGCGCCATCTCTTTCTTCAAAGAGAATAGAGAATAAGGAAAACAGAGGAGGTTGCATGGTCATGGTGGCCTTCAAGCTCACAAGTGATGGAGAAGAGATGGCGGATGGGTAGCCTCGAAAATGGAACCCACGCAAAGCAAGGAACCTGTAGGAGGTGCCAAATGGGACAGCAAGGCACTGCTCAATGGCCAGCGGTGATGGCAAATGGCACCGGCAGTGGTCATCATGGTAAGAGCACTCGGGTAGCGAAATCGATAGAGTTGTTTCTAAAATGGAGTCCAAAGATGCTACGCCATCTCCACTTGGGCCCATGAGCCTTGTACAACCTAAGGGCGTTTCACCCACCCCCTGGCCGCCACCTCCTCTCTTTATATACCCCTAGGATGCCCTCTTTAGTTTTGGGTTTTGTTTAGTTAAAAGCTCAGCCACTATATCTTCTAGTATGTCGAATGTGTCCAACACCAATTGTCATGACCGATTTTCAGAACTCCATTATATTGAATTTTTCATCTATATTTGTAATTTAGATTGCTTTTCATGATTCTTGCTTGTTCTTTGGTTGCTCGTAGGGATTAGAACCTTCTATTCAGATTGGTCCTACTTCCGGCATCGTCAATAACCTATGGGAGTTGGTTTAGCGATTGCTAAGATGTGTCATCATCGTATGGTGTAGTCAGATTGTCAAACCGTCTCCACCAAATCAACCATGTCATTCTCATCAATAGATCAGGACACCAAAATTGCTATCACTCCATCAGCGATCGCTCTCTTGCGGCAAGATACGGGAGGCGGTTGAGGAGAGCTATCAGGGGCAGTTAGGGATTGGGTCGAATGCATGAATTTTTTAACAGATCAGGTAGGGTTGGTCGTTTTTTATTCGGTTGGCTAGTAGCTATTTTGCGCTCCAGTCATAAAACTATACACATGATGTCGTAATTTTTAAGAATGGTTTCTACTAGCATTTCTATGACTCTGACTGTAAAATTCTTTGCAAAATTACTATATCACGAATGTGTTTTTTACAACCACTTTCTAGTGCAGACATATTTTTACATTTTTTCTAGTATTATCAATGACTAGTAAAACCTGTCTAAAATTACTATCTTTTTTCTATATTTTTATGATCTCGCGGTCATTGATTTACTACATGTCCAACTATACCATACCAGAAAGAAAATATTTGATCTAGTTGTTCACAATCACTTGCATAGCTTAGTTGGCTAAAGGACTAGAACTATGTGTATATAAGCTCCATGGTTCAAATCCCACCTCCACCTTATTTTTTTAAATTAAAACGACAAGTGCGTGATCGCAAAAGGATGACTGAAAAGTAGTAAAATCCAGTTGTAAAAGTCACTCTGAATTTAAGATCAATACGTGAAAAAATGAACGATCGGTACGTGAAAATAAACTAACGTAAAACTGCAAGTGATCCTAAATATGTGGCTAGATTGTCGTAAAATCCTTCACAACCGATAGTAATTTACCAGTGATACCACCAGCAGTAAAAACTACTACGGAGTTATGACCGATATGGAGAATCTTTTGGGAGGTGCGCAGAATAAGCTATTATGCGCTCTCGCGTAGATTAGCTATACCGTATATGTATATGTACATAACATATGTATATGTATATGTATATATACTTCTCGGTCGAACGATTTACACGTCATCGAGCTTAAAGTCATAAAAAAAATTGTGTGTATAAGCTATTCTGTGATCTCGTAGATTGCCACCACCATTTATGTATGTATATATTATATATTTGTATACATATGTATATATACTCCTCAGTTAAATGATTTACACGTCATCGGGTTTAAAGTTGCACAAAAATTGTGTGTAACTTTATATTCTAAAATATGTAATTGTCCAATTATACATTTCTAAATCTAAAGTTACAATAATTTTAAAATATGTAATTATCCTATTACTATTGAATCAAGATCTTAAAGCTCATATTCCCAATTTAGATTTAATAAAATCTCAGTCCACTCAGCTTTCATTAATACGCACTAAACTTTGAGTCCTTTTACGAAAGCATCTGTTGGGACTGGGGGCTTTCATTAGTACGCACTAAACTTCGAGTCCTTTTTACGAAAGCTTTTGCAAAAAGTTTTGCCGTCGGGGGTCCGACCAGGCGCTGTGTCAGACATAAATGGCGTCGTCCCCACAAGAAGCAAAGGAACGCTCAGGATACACACGGGTGTGTACACAGGGTTGGTTGGAGAAACGTGGAGGCCGCCAGGTGCAGGGGGTGATAATTGACTAGGGGATGACGAATTGCTTCTACTGACTAGACGATGCTTCTACGTACAGGTTGTTTTGGAAAACCAAATTTCACAATGTCATGTTTTAAAATCGAGCATCTAAATCACAATATGCTTTGACCATTGTATTTGTTTGCAATGAGACCTTAAAATCAGGTTCACACTTACCTCATACAACTAAAGAACTTTGCATGCGTGCCGGGCGCCCTAGAACCGTTTGATCTATGAACCTGATGAACTTCGTGTGATCACTGTCTTATTTTTATTGCGGTTGGACTGAGCCACTCTTCCAACCAACTAGAATACGGGTTCACCGGTTTGTGTTTAGGATTTATCACTATCCAATTGTTAGGGTGAGCCACTTTCCCATCGGTTAGTGTTAGTGTTAAGGTTCACCATTTCCTAACCGGACTTAAACTGAAACACCACTAATTTGAGTGGTTCAGACCAGCTCTTTCTCGGACAGGTAACCACTGGCCAAATGGACTTAGGTTCACAATTTCGGACCAACCAATGTCGCAACAAATACAACGCATATGTTGATTATATTGACATGCAGTTAGCTTATAAACTTATTTACCTAAAATCCATAATAGAGAATTTTAAGTGAAATCACCCGCTAAGTCGAAACGTCAACCCCGACCTCAACTCTTGGGCACAAATTCTAAGAGGAGTGGAGTGATATGGCTTCGAATAGCTCGAAACGTCAACCGCAAACTTGCTCCGGCAAATTAATGCACAGATCAAGTAGGGTGATATGGTCTCCTCACTCTTTTCTCACTGAGCCAAAATATCAATCACAAACTCATCTTGACAAATGAATGCTCGGCTGGAGTAGGATAATATAGTTTCCAAACTTCTAGTGGAGGAGTTACTTCACAGGGTTGATTAGACCTAATAATTCTATGATACAGACTCTGAAACCCTACCCGCACAATGTGCTTCAATAACATACACGCAAGGCACATGAGGCAGGTGAGAACAAATAAGTATCACAACAGCAACTCTACGACTGAAACTGCAATAATACTAGTTGTTCTTAAAACTTAAAACATAATTCACACAAAGAGTTCATTACACAATGAAAGATTTAATATGGCTAAGAAGCCGAAACGTAGGGCCCAAAAGATGGCAGCAAAACAAACCAAGCTGCCGAACCCTGGGCAGGACCACTACCTGGGATTTCCAGTGACTAGTCGTTGTAGGCATCGATTTCTATGTAGAAACCATCCATTGGAGAGATGATTTTCTCTGTAGAATATATCAACAGTTGCAAGATGAGTACAAAATTGTACTCTGCAAGACTTACAAGAGAAATTAGTAATAGATGCAATGGATATCAACAAATGGGTAATTGTGGACTATTTTATGGAAAGCCAATTATTCATTTGACAATACTATTAAGTAGAATGAAATCGACTACTAGATTACTTTTAAAAGAGATGAGTCGAGTCTTCACAATGAACTCTCTTGCAGACCACCGTACACTTACAACCCTCGATTCTTCCTCAACCACCAGGGAGGAAAAAATCGCTAACTTCACAACCTTAGAGTTGGCATGTTTTAGAGTTTTGTTACAATTGTCTAATTCGATGCAGTTATTCACCAAGTTGTCCACAACCGCGGACACGACTATTCGAATAGTTCAAACCCTGCAGGGGTGTACATCTTTACCTACACGTATCGATCGACTCTTAACGCCATTACGATTACACACTTCACATGGTGTGTCGGCAGAGGGTGATCAAGCACGGCCGTTACAATGCTTTCGACCTTAGATATGAGCTACCCTTACGAGCCAATCCATGTACACCAGTCCGACCGTAACCCCGACATGGTCCCATAAGTTATGAATCAAGGTACATCCCCAGTCCCGAAGACTGAGTGTCCACCCCACCCTTATATTGAGATACCACACCACATCCTTTTTCACCCACACAGCAAATGGAAACGGCAAACTAATGTAGCTCATACACTAAGACTAGACAAATTATTTAGTCGTGGGGGGTCCATTATACCACCTATGTAGAAGTACGCAATTCTTGGGTCAATGTACACCGGCAACCAGTCCTTGTGCGAAAATGAGACAACCCACCATGCTCCTAGCCATGGCCTCTCGTCTATCCCAATAAAGATTATTCAAGTTCATTAGTTACTTCCTGGTGAACAACCACCTACTAGATAACCCATTCGTTATGTGTTTGCTATCAGCCATCCAAGGAATTACGACTTTTACAAGTCTAAGCATGTCTAAGCATAATTAATAATGTAAGCAGTATAAAAGTTCCATCTATACTACTCTAATTAGGTTGGGGTGGTGGTGGTGTTGATTGGGCAAAAAACTAATTTATGCAAATGATAGGACTACCACTTAGCGGAAAGTAGAATTTGAACGCATGCGATAACGAATTTGAAAACAAATAATACTTTTCAAGTAGTAGGTGTTTACAATATGTTCAAAGGGGCTGCTTGCCTTGTTGCTCAGCAACTAGATCTTCTTCGTAATCAAAGTTATCAACTTCGGATCCTTCCGGCTCTACCGAAGAAGAACGAAAACACCAGAAAAAGGGATGCAATACTAGATATCAAAATGATGAACATTGGCATGGTAGAAAATGTATGTCATCCCATAGAAGACTCAAAATAAAGACTAATGCAATTGGAATCAACTTAATCAGAATCAGGACGCTCGAGATATCACGATCCGACGATCTCCGGCTAATCGAAAAACCCTAATTTTATTTTTTTAGCCATTTACATTTTTTTAGCATGCAACCATGTATGAAAATGACATATTTAGATAGATCTTATTTTTCTGAACATTCTGATATATTATTTGCAATTTTCTGATTAAAAATGGATTTACCATGATTTCTCTCAGATTTAATCATTTTAATACCTTTTTTGTATTTTTTAGTAAATAAAAATAGTATTAAACAATTCAAAATAGCAATAGAGGCTGACATGTGGGCCCTCTGGTCAACCTAGGTCAAAATTGACCGAGTTTATGAGGGGTGGGGCCCACTTTCATATATTTTCTATTTTCTCTTATTTCTTTTATTAAATCCTGACATGTGAGGCCCAGTTGTAATAGACAATAACATAAGTAGTTCATTTATTGCACTGGTTAGTTAATAATTGTGGTCATTAATGTGTTGGGACCGAGTTAATTTAGCATCAATGGGCCAGTTTAGCATTAATGATGCCAGAATAGTGATTAACCAGGATAAAGTATTAATTACAGTGATTAATTACTAAGCGAGCATTAAGCATTAATGGCATTAGTTAATTTGTTGGTCTAGTATTAATTAGTAATTATCAGCAATAAATAAGTCGAAAACAATTAATTAACCGCGTTAATTATGTCGGTTCGACCGGCTTTATGCGACCAGCGATGGTGGGGAGGAAGGCGGCAGTGCGGGGCCAAGAGGCGGCAGAGCCAGGAGGAGAGAGCGGCGGCACGGCTTATAGGAGTGGCGGCGAGAGGCAGGGCAGAGGAGCTAGCGGTGGGACGGGGGATCGGCTTGGGTGGCGGACTCGGGAAGGAGGCGGCGGCGACAGGGCTTCGGCTCAGGTGGCGAGGGGAGGCAGGCGCTCGGGTGGTGGTTCCATGGCGGAGGTCCGAGTGGCGAGGCGGCATGGAAGGCTTGGGGGCTTGGGCGACATCCTCGGCGACGAGTGGCGAGCGGGCAATGAGGTGGCTTACCGAGGAGAGAGAGAGCGGGGAGAGAAAGAGGGAGCCCAGCTCAGAAAGAAATAGGGGAAGGGATGCGGACTCCGGAGCATGAGGTGGTTTGGGGGGCTCAGCTGCTTGCCACGGCTGTTGAGGGGAGCTGCTCGGTGGCGAGCCGGCAGCATGAGGTGGCGGCGGCAGGATAGGGGTGAGGGAGGGGGCAACGCTGAGGAGATAAGGGAACGGGGTAGGGCAGGCCACGGTGGCAGGTGGTTGGGCTGCACGGGGTAGGCTTCTGGGCCGAGGCCCAGTCAGGAAGGGGAGAGGAGAGCGCCGAGGCAGGCCGAGCGGGCGGTAGGGAGAAGAAGGCTGGGCCGCTAGGGCAGCTCGGGGAGGGAAGAAAAGAAATGGGCAGTAAAGGGCCATGGGGGGTTTGAGGTTTTATTTTTAGCTTTTCTTTTTCTTTTTGTTTTCTGATTTGTTATTTCTTTTCCTTTTTGATTTTTACTTTATCCTCTTTTAAAACAAATTCAAATTCTCATTTTTCTTTTCTAAAAATTTGTATATAGTCTGATAAAATATATGGAGACATTTGAACTACTTTGTAATGTATTTTAGTTCCAAAATTTAAAATCAGAATTGAAGTTGAACGTAGCTTCTATTTAGGGTTTTCTTGACATATCACAAAATTTCAAAATTCTACTCATTTTTAGATGTATTGAGTTTCATTACTTGCCATGTCATGAACGTGCAAACTTAGGGTTAGAGGATCGGGGATGTTACAGTATACCTATATACTCCCTCCGTCTAAATATACAGCGCGTATTTTGATTGGTTAATACAAAGTTTTGATCAATAATTACTCATTGACAAATAATTTATGTGACATAAAATTGATGTCATTAGATCCGTATTCATATCACATAAATTATATATTAATAGAGTAACTATTGGTCAAAGTCTTATCTTAACCAATCAAAATACACCCTCTATATGCGAACAAAGGGAGTATTTGTCTAAATGAGTTTCATCTACTTGTTGCATTGAACACAGATACATCGCCATTGTGGGCACAATGAGCTATTTCGCTGAGTTTTATTAACTTGTTGCAATTAGTCTTTTCCTTAGTTGGAGTTAGCAGTTGCTTATTTTTATTTGTTGCATCAATATATTTTTTGATGTTATGATATGCTATTTTTATTTGTTGCACCAATACGTCTTTTTTGTTCTTCAGAAAATGGCAGGAGCACTGCCTTTCTTATAGAGGAATGAAAACAATGTTCAAGAAGTTATATATACATGTGCACCGGCCAAAGGCCAAACATATAAGAGGCACCGTATTACTCAATTAGATTTGGTCCTCCTAGCACGTTATCATCTCGCTGGAAAGCTCGCCGCTGGATTTGATGTCATCCATCATATGGGGAGATGACCTCGTCGATTGATCCGAACTACTGCTGGAAAATTCAGGCATTTCGCTCTTTCCACAGGTTCCATAGCCCATACACGAGAATACCATAATGTGCTTCCGCTTCTCTTTTCGGTCTAGCTGTGCGCCACGGGAGTGCCACCGGGATTGTAGGGTTTCATCCGTGCCTTCTAGGAACTCGAGAGGTCCAAAACCATTCAGCGTCGCAAGCCATCGCCATATCTGCCTAGCGAAAGAACATCTCAAGGAAATGTGTAGTGCAGTTTCTGCGTGGTTCCCACAGAGCGTGCATATAGTTCTGTTAGGCCAACCTCTATCTTGCAGCCTGTCCGCTGTCATAATCCTATTCTGAAGAGTTAGCCAAACATGTATTTTACATTTGTTCTCTGCATGCGCCGTCCAGATATTGTCACTCTGAATCAAGGGGAACGATCCCTCAAACTGAATGTTGTAAGCCGATTTGGCGGAGTATTATTTCGTGTTTGTCCATCGCCAGGCAATGGTGTCTTCCTGTTGTAAGTTCCTCGGCGTTTGGGCAATTAGGTTCCATAGCTGGATAAATTGCCGCACTTGTTCTTGTGTGTTGATTCGTCTAAGTGGTTTCAACCATCTATTATCTTGAAGCTCGAACTCCACTGTTCTGTTCTTCCTCTTGATGATCGCGAAAAGATCAGGCATCTCTTCCTTTGGTGTGATTCTACCGAGCCACCTGGAGGTCCAGAATTTTGCTTTATCTCCTTTCCCAATGGTGGTCGACGTTGAGGCTTCAAAAAGGGATCTATCCCTATTATCATAGGGAGTTAGTTGCCCATGCCAGGGTCTCGGCGTGGAGCTCCATTCCAACCATAGCCATCTAAGGCGCAGCGCCGATCCAAATTTATCAATGTCTTTTATCCCAAGCTCTCCCTTATTTTTTGGTCTGCATATCTGTTTCCAATTCACCAGACAGTGGCCACCCAAGCAGTCCTCATCTCCCTTCCAAAGGAAAGCTCTCATGATTTTTTCTGCCTTCTTGATTGCCCATTTCTGGATCTTGAAGGCTGAAAGAATATATACCAAACACGGTGAGAGGACCGATTGAATCAGTGCTAGTCTTCCAGCCCTATTGAGGAATTTGCCCTTCCAGCCCGCAAGCGTCGTGGATAACTTGTCAAATATTGGTTGTATATCTGTTTTCCTTAGCCTGGACGTATGCAGCGGTAGTCCCAGGTAGATGCATGGGAACTGCTTGAACTCTGCTGGGAATAATTGGGGAATCTGTTGTAAGTCAATGTCTTGGCAGCTGATGGGGAAGGCATCACTCTTTTGGACATTCGTGCGAAATCCTGTAGCAGCTCCCAAGTCTTGAAGACATTGGAGGATGACTCTTAGTTCCCCTATTTCTTGATTAGCAAAGATCACTGCATCATCAGCGTACAGAGAAATTCTGAGTTCATTTGGCACTCCCTTGATAGGTTTGATAAGGTTTGCTTCCATGGCTTTTCGAAACAAATTCTGTAGCAGTTCAATAGGAAGGATGAAAAGCAGAGGAGAGAGCGGATCCCCCTGTCTGACTCCCCTCCTGTGCCAAACCCTGTCAGTCTTTTCCCCATTGATGATGATCCGAGAGGAGGATGTAGCGAGGAGATTAGCCAGCCAGTTACGCCACTTGCTTTCGAATCCCATTTCTGTGAATATTCAAGCATGTACTCCCAACTAACCGAATCGAAAGCCTTCTGTATATCTAGCTTCAGGAAGAGGGCAGGGGTCTTGTTTCTATGCAGCATTCGGACAATGTTTTGAGCGAAGAGAAAGTTGTCCTGAATTCCTCTTCCCTTGATGTATGCACTTTGGGTCTCGGATATAATTTTATTTAGCTCCGGTGCAAGCCGAGCAACCATCATCTTGGTCAGGATTTTTCCGAAAGAGTGGATAAGACTAATTGGTCTATAATCCTTTAGACCTCTTGGCTGTGTCTTCTTTGCTATGAGCACCACATCCGCCTCATCAGAAGATTTAACCTTTCAGCCTGAAGTGCAGAGAATTGTCTGATGGTCAAGACCATGTCTTCCTTAATGATCTGCCAGTATTTCTTGAAGAAGGTGTTGGTGAAGCCATCTGGCCCAGGTGCTTTTCCTTCTGGTAGGCTGTTGATAGCATTCTGTATTTCTTCTTCGGTGAAACTCCGCACCAATACATCGATATTGCAATTTGTTCTTTTCGGTTTTGTAATAATATTCTTTTATACTGCAGCGTGTTATTTTTATTTGTTGCACCAATACATCTTTGATGTTACGGTACATTCTTTTTTACTTGTGGCAGCTACGCCCACTGGCGGAGCTTAGTTGAGGCTAGAGTGGGCTATGGTCTCTCCTTGTCAATTGAAACTCCACCACATATAGTACTTGTTATTACTTATACACTAATTTAGAGCAAGTTTATAAAAGATTAGGAGCACATTTCTTAGATTGTCTCTCTCGAAATTCTAGTTCAAGCTCCGCCACTAGCTATGCCTATTCCATGTTGCATGTTGCAGAAGCCGTTTTTATTTTGTTGCAATGCGTTCTTTTTTATTGCATCGAGACATTTTTAATGCTGTGGTATGCTATTTCCATCTGTCGCACATACATCTTGACGGTGCAGTACATTCTTCCATGTCATTTTCATTTGTTGCACCAAAATTTAGGTGAGACACTTATTTAGTAGTGCTAACATGAAACAACTATACCAAACATTACCAAATCATTTCTTAATTTAAAAGCATTTCCTAGATCCTACTTTTTTTTGCATAATCCTAGCTCCTGCTGGTAACACGTTCATGATTTTGTAGTAATCTACACTAAGCAAGACCTTTGGGACCATTTGTGCAGATCATTCTGCTCTGAGGGGGCCGGCCTCAAAAGAATTGTAAACTAAACACAGAAGAGATGACATAATTAGCAGATTACAATGTAATTTCTTTGAGTTTAGCAAAATAAGGAGCAGCCTGACCCGTCCTGATTTGCACTAAGTTTCACCACTGCTCAGTGGATCGACGGCTCACCGGACGTTCGAGGTGCGTGCACGTCCACGTGTCAAGCAGGACGATTTGTTTCATATATAATGGAGTATTTATTTTGATGGTCTTGCAATTGCAAACTCGATGGTCCAATAAATTATTGGGACGCTCAGTTTTACCACATATTGCAATTTGGAATTTATATATAGAATAAGGGTCTTTTCCATCTTCGGCAGCTCTCACGTCAAATCTGCCTACACTATCACCGCCTCTCCACTTTACTCTGCTTCTCCCCGTGGAACCACCTGCCGGAACCAGCTTACTGCCAGTACATGCCCACAATCAGCGACGCAGCCACGTCATCTCTAGTTCACCCTAACACCCCGCTAGCTCTCATCGGTTTTCCCTCTAAACCCAGGAAGCACGAGTAAATCTCCAGCACCAGTGACCCCCTCCCTACCCCACCATGAACCCCTAACCTCTCTGGTAAGGTCACCAGTCTCGACGGCGTCACCACTCCTATATTGTCAGCAGCCCCGCTTCGCGACCCTAACCACTCCAGCGAGTTTATGATGAACACCAACCCTCAAGGTGAGGTTCGATATGTTATAGCGGGCCTAATCTTTGATGGTACTTCATTTTATTTCTAGTCTCGTTTACACACATGATATACATGAAATAGAGTTTAAACCTTACGGTTCAGCGTGGGAGAACAAATTTGGAGGACGGCAACGCTCTATGGCTAGTGTAGTCTCGTAACTGTGCAAGCTAACCGTATGCTAACTTCCTTAAGTTTGTACATACGATCGGTATTGCTGTCATGTCTTTTTTATCAGGTACAAGAAAAGCACAGCACCATCCGCATATACATTCCGTGATTCATTAGTACAAAAGACCTGGTTAAAGTGAATAAATTTCTTAAATGTAGTTCAACATGCACCAGCTGTTTTCACGAACTGGACACAAATAAAAGGATAGAAATTATTAAAATAAAAGATTCCACTAGGATAGATGGCAGTTAGCGTCTCCAGAACGTACACTTCTACTAATGAAAACTCTCAAGAACAAATGTGTCTCTCCACATGACTTCTGATACAAGGTACCTTATCAAGCCTGCTTTCAAGCTATCTTCTGCAAAATAAGTGCAACAGTATACATCGCCTTCCAGCATATGGTCAGTATAACTGTCGGCAAACTTCCGGAAATCTGCAAATAGATCCAATACCACAAGCAGATTCCTAAAGCAGCAGCAACCTAGTAATAATCACAAATCAGGATCTTCAGAACAGAATGTATTCCTTATTAAACTTCCTTGAGGAATTGGATAGTCAAATAAAAACCTGCCAGTCTATTTGCATTTCCACAACGTTTGCCTGCCGGTTGCCTAGTTCACTTGCGCATCAAGTTTTGTATCAGAAAGGACTAGTGGAACTACATTAAGGACCAATTTTTACTAGCAGTGTCTTTTACAGCGATATGCGGAAATTCAGAACTTGGCGAGAGAGCAACATCATTTCTTCTGCTTGTTCCCCACGTTTAGCTGCTGGAGGTTGAGCAACAGGTCATTGGAGTCGAGGAACACCTTGTTGGCCGAGGAGGCAATTGTGTGAGAGATCTCCCTGGCAGCTTCAATATGCCTGAGAGCAAGGAAAGCAGGGTTGTTTGCAATGGCTTGACCAATCAGCTCTGCACTTTTTGCCTCACCCTGTTGACAAAAGAGAACAAAAGCACATTCTGCTTTAGAGGTAGGCTCAATTCCAGAGAAACAATGATATCCACTAAATCATTGTAAAGTAAAAATACTGGCACTTGTGCCTCCCCTGTAGTTATTTATTTATTTTCTTGTACAAATGCCTCTCCTGTATGTTTCAGCTTGTCCAAGACAAGTAAAAAGAACTACAGATGTAACATGGGGACAAAAGAGTTTTATAGAGATCTCAATCTTTATTACCAGTATTTAGCCAAAAGTTATCTCCATGACTGTTTGTCTTCCTTTTATTTTCCTTCCAACTTCTAACTTTTTGCAGATGTGATAGCGTCCAGGCTTATAAAAGAAAGATCTCTTACCTGTGCCCTGATAATTGCACTTCTCTTATCCTGCTCAGCTTTCTCGACAATGAACTTGGCACGCTCAGCCTCTTGTGCAGCAACCTGTTTGGCTTCAATGGCATGAGTGAACTCCTTTCCAAAGCTCAGGCTTGTGATGGACACATCATCAAGGGCGATGTTAAAGTTCCTTGCCCTCTCCGTCAGTATCTTCCTAATCTCCCTACTCACAGTCTGAAATTTGGTGGGAAAAAGGAGCAAACAATTAGCACCTCCAAGTAATATCTTCTGCCAAATATAACAGCATGCCTATACACTGCATAGGGTGAATCATACCTCTCTCTGTGTGATTAGCTGACTAGCATTGTATTGAGCAACTACAGCTTTCAGCGTTTCATGAATGATTGAAGGTAAAACCCTCTCGTTGAAGTTCTCTCCAAGAGTCCTGTAGATAGTTGGTAGCTTCTCTGGCATAGGCCTTGTAAGGACACGGAGACCAATTTTCACCTGCCCAAATAGATACAGATAAGTTCATCAAACATATGAGAACAATTCATGTGTTCTATCATCCAGACTAGCAGCAAAAGAAACTGGGAATGCAAAAGCACATGGCATGAACTAATTCACATGATAAATGTAGCTTGCATAACCTCACAAAAATACAATTGCTACGGAAAAAAGTAACACCAAATCAAAATTCCCTAACTAGAGGAATACATTATGATGAAGCCAAAAAAGGAGTGTCAATCTATTAGTTTTTGGTATTTGCAAATGAGAATACATTTTCACAAGCCAAAAAAGGATTCAGGTTATTAGCACAATAAAACATTACTTTTGACAATTCATGTGTTCTATCATCCAGACTAGCAGCAAAAGAAATTGGGAATGCAAAAGCACATGGCATGAACTAATTCACATGACAAATGTAGCTTACACAACCTCACAAAAATACAATTGCTACAGAAAAAAAGCAACACCAAATCAAAAATACCTTAACTAGAGGAATATATTATGATAAAGCCAAAATGGGAGTCAATCTATTAGTTTTTGGTATTTGCAAACGAGAATGCATTTTCATAGCCAAAATATGATTCAGGTTATTAGCACAATAAAACATTACTTTTGCATTCATACCTAAACGATACTAAGTTAACATGTTCAACTATATGCCTAAATGAACACGGTAGATGAGTTCTAATGCAATCGATCATAGGAAGAGCAGTAACTGCACCACCTTTGAATACTCCAAAGCCATACATGAAAAAAAAGCCCAACCTACCACCGCCGCCCAAACTTTCGCCCTTCCCTGCTGCCGGCTTCTGCCATGGTGGAGGTGGGCCCCTCCTACCTAAGTTGGCAGGGTCTCACCTTGGCTAGTGGTGCGGCCGTTTGGCTAGCAGGGAGCGACGATGCCAGGGGCAGCCCAGGTCTACAGCGCGACGACGAGGGCTCCGATTGGGCTCGGCTTCGAGGTGGACTATAGGTTGCAACTCATTGGCGGCAGCCAGACTGGGGCTTGGCAGGTAATGCGGGCTGCTCAGATCTGCAACGTTTGGCTCCAGATCCGGCAGGGCTACAGCGGCCATGGCACGCACGAGGCACGTTGTGGTGCGGCGCAGCGTCCATGTGCTTGGATGTGCGGGCTGGGCAGCGGAGCTGTGGACTTGGGCTGCTGTTCTCCCATCGCATAGATCTGGGCACACAAATCTAGTAGGATGGCGGCGTCCCCAGCACTTCTTGGCTCCTTTGGCGGCATGAGGGGCCGTGGTGGCTGATGGTTGTGCGCTGTGGCTCGCATGCACTTGGGCGGTTCTTCGTCATCACGTTCCCAACAGCGTGGGGATGGGATGTGGTGGTGCAGCGCGTGGTCACAAGCAACTGTGTGCACCTCGTCATCCGTCCAACATGACATGGGGCGTGGGACACTAAGTTGGCAACTACGGGAAGTGGCATGGTGGTGTGTTGCGATCGTTTGGACGTTGGGACGGCAACCTCGGAAAGCGGCACAATGGCGTCTCTAAGGGGTGGAGTTGCGCCTAAGTGTTGTGCGGGTGTCGGCATTGGACCGTGTGTGCGCTAGGCCCGTCGGCTCAGTTGGTGTGGCCCGAAGGGGTCTGTTTGCGTGGATGTAGGGGTTGCAGCCCCAGGTGCCGGTGCAGTAGCCGTGGGCTACGGGTGGTCTTCTTACGCAGCCCTATAGCTAGGTCATGTGGCGTCGCGGCCTGCATGCGGGTGGTGGGCAACAGGTTGGCAACCGGGGAGGTGGTGAAGGTGGGTTGCACAGGGTATGCGGGTTAGTCGAAAGTCGAGGTGGTGGTGGCCCGGGAAGCGGAGCTAGAGATGGGTTGCTAGGGTGGGATGGCGGTGTAGTGCTCCGGGTGAAAACCATGCCATGACTTTTGTCGGTGCCGATGACGATGGCACCCTCGGGCGTCGTTACCCTCCTTGGAGGCGTAATTAGGGAGCTTGTTATCTCTTCATCCCTCGAGGTTTTGGGGCTCTTTGGGTGAAAACCTCAAATCTGGTTTTGTTGGATCAGGTGACAGTGGCATCTTTGACGTCGTTCCCTCCTTGGAGGCGTCATCTTAGAGATCTCTCTTGTCGACTCGCCGATGTGTCCTCTTCGTCTCGTGGCACTCTAGACCTAGTTTAGCTAGCTAGTTTTCCCTTTGAGGGGAGGTTTTCGCCTGGTTTGCCTTTAATTAACCGAGCATTCTGAGGTTTTCGCCCCAATTTGCCTCATAAACTAGGTCATTCTTTTCTTCTATATAACTGCAGGAGCTACCTCCCCTTTCAAGGTTTCTCAAAAAAAAAGCCATTAACATGCCAAAAATTATTATAGATAGATGAGCATACATAGAACATGCAACATAAATGCTTCATTCATATAGTGACAGGATAGAACACCACAGATACCATCAATGGATACTAATGTTCACTAAACTACAAGATGATCTTTGTTGAGGTTAATTTGTAACAGCTATCAAAACATACTAACAATGATTTGAAGCAAACTAACAATAATTGTGTTGCCTGATTTATTTATGAAACATAGGATCGAGCCAACAACACATATGTTGGACCAAGTTTTAGTCAGCTTGAGCATGCAATCACCAAGCAATAAATCAGCATGCATGTCAAATAGAAAAGAGCCACATCTACACAGGAATTTAGAGGCACAGATACCAAAATCCAGAAAATGAGAAAAATGACAACATAGGACATAAAGGAATCATAATTACCATTTGGAGATCCTTGCTTCCAGAAGTACTCTCAACAAGATTCGGGCGAGCACGTACATCATAAATGGTTGGCCTTTCAAACCATGGAATCATGAAGTGAGTCCCTTCAGGGTATACCTGGATGGATGTAGTGTAAATTAGACAAAGTTAGGCAATTGGTCACTCAGATATATTAAGGGATGTGAACTACTGTGCAGGGAGACATAAAATGTTCGGTTCACATGGTAGCAAACTTCCTCCCTTCTCCCAAGCAACAAAATGTCCCCTGAGAATTGCTTTGCATAATAAACAACGAAGGTTCACAAGTTCAGTAACTTAAGTTGATCACACACTCAGAGATGCTAAAATGAGCAATTTCTGTATCAGAATTCATACAAGATGGGTCTGATTTGGCTCAAGTTGAAATGAGTCAATCAAAAGCCCAGCTTGAAAGTTGGAACTAGTTTTGATTCGATTGGCCTAAGACAAGCTCAAGCTTGAATTGAGTAAATGCATGATGAGCCTGTTTAATTATCCCACCAAGCTTTCATGCACATATATAACAATTAAGTCCATGCAAGCTACAACTCGTGCTAGTTCATTTTTAGTGGTATGTACATAGTTATCAAAGCCTCCTTTGGATGTAGCTTGAGTTACACAAGCTTCCATCGAACCAAAAGCTAAATAAAGTCATTTCAGATCACGTACAAATCGACCTGACCTGAAATGCAAAATAAGCTGAAATCCTGAAAGTCGGGCTACGGTAAAAGCTCACTCGAGCTTAACTGTTCTTTAGCCCAAAGTACGAATATATAAATAAACTGTATACATATCTCTACTATTCTACTATAAATATTGGAGGTGGCAATGATGGTCTGTTTGCGAACCCACCTCCCCTCCACTAGAATTAACTTGCTGACATAAGGGCATCTTCCACCATCTTGTTTTGAGGGTTTAAAATTGTATAATACGATTGTACATATGAATTTGCTATTTGTGATTTGCCCAGTTTTTTCGAAGTCTAAACCAGTTTTTGTAACCATTGGTTGTGCGGAGATTGATGTGCCACTCGATTGGATTTATTCTATTACTCCAGTAGCAACGCATGAAAAATTCAACAAGTTTTCACTGAGGAGAGAAAATGAGTGACAATTGCCCTTGCTAATTGTGATCAATAACTCTAATGGCTAAGAGGTATGTACAGCTTGCTTGCATTACATCCTCACTTGACAAGATTTCTAGTAAGTTCACTTTGTATAGATTATAAATAATCAGGAAATGGCCTGTTCAAGAATGATCAGGAAATGACAATTACATATACAGTTCAAGTGATGTAAATATTGTTTTATTTAACTCAACCCCCTTTTCCTCCTTCAACAAAGAACAGAAATTAAAGCCATCATGGGGAAAAAATTATTCACAATGAAAAAATAGATAATCTAGCCATACAAGTATTGATATCACAAATTTACATAAATAACAGGAAGCAGTACAAGCAGAACCAAACATGGGCTCCTTTACGCACATTGAAAACCAAGACAATACAAACCTGCCTTCAGAATGACTTATAGAAGATGCTTACAAAAGGAAAACAGAGATAATGAGCACAGATATTATCTTTTCTTTGCAATTTAGAACAATTGCCTCATAAATGTTCTAGACAATTAGCATGCGCACAAAACAATATCTCACTAGTAGTTCATGAACAATATATCAAGAATCATCTGAGACAATGAATGAAGTGAATGAAGTGAATCATTACTTCAACGTATATATAGAATTCATATGGTGAACAAAAATGTAAGATATATTCTAATCTGACCAATTGGACACTTCTGCATAAAATAATAAATTGAATAAATAAGCATTTTGCTTTCTTTCATAGAAATGAGAAACAACACCAAAATCCACACCACAATAAAAATAAGACAAACAGTAAGTATAAGACAGTAACATTTCTGCCTTGAACCAGGTTTAGGGAAATAACAAGAAATAGATGCTAGTGTGAGACAACTAAAAGAGATGTTTTCTTTTACAGGTAGAAAGGGTGCATGTTTTTACCATGCACAAGGTCGCAACCAGATCAAACCATAAAATGTGATTGCACTTGCCATAATAAATTATTGCTTAGTTTCAACAAAATAACTCTCAACTACACAGAGAATCATGGACTTTCCTTATGGTTCATCTGCAGCAGTTAAGTTAGTGAGACAAGCTACCTGGCAGTTCCAGACCATCTATTGGTAAGCAACACAGATAAATTCCATAACTGTCTCGACAGTCATAGTGGAGGTCATACAAATGGATACAGATAGATCTCACCACAGTATTCGACGACACTGCTAGCGTGCTGTTCTGAGCTAGTTGTCCAAACAAAGAATCAGACAGCTGAAATCAGTAGCATTATACTAACAAAGAATCACACAGCTGAAATCACTAGCATTGTACCACACGAAGAATCAGACAGATGAAACCACTATCATTGGACTACAAAATAGCCTGTTCTTGGCTTCTTGCAATCCCTCGACACCAATTACGCTGAGCCCAAGCAATGGATTATCTCAATCATCGAGTTCATACGTCTTATGGTACAAGCAAACCCACATAATTAGCTTAGATTTACCGCAACGTGCCCAGAAATCCGACGAAATTAGCTTAAAAGCATCATCTAGGCTCGAAGCCAACGCACCACGGCACATTTATCCACATTTCTCCAACTAATCACGCACTATACATAATCACCCAATCTCTACTGCCGCAACCAACCACACGCATACATCGAAGTAGAGAGAGAGAGAGAGAGGGAGAGGGAGAGGGACAATAGAGAGATGTACGTCTGTACCTTGTCCTTGAGGCCCTGGATGCGGTTGAAGACGATGGCGCGGTGGCCGCCCTCGACGTTGTAGAGGCTGTTCGTGACGGCGTACACGGCAGCGCCGCCCAGCAGCAGCACCTTGGCCAGCGCGCCCGCGCCCGCCGGCGGAACCGGCACCCGGCCACCACCCTTTACGTTCATCGCCGCGCCTCCTGGGATCGCCAGGAACGGAGCAGGAGGTGGTGGCGGAGGAGGAGAGGATGCGCCGTCGGGGGACGGCGGATGCTAGGGTTTTGGAGGTTTTGTTGAGGAGGGCGTTCGACAGCGGAGGAAGGTGGTCTTGAGGAGACGAGCGGCGCGATAGGTGCCGTAGGATTTCGAGCGAACGGCGTGGGGAGGGGGAGGGGAGGGGTGCGCGGAATTTCTTTCCTGCACTGCAAGAAATGGGATGGTGCGGTGGTGCTTGCCACTGCTCGGGTGTTTTCTCGTGTTCGGTTTTCCTTCCTTTCTCCTCCAGTTGGCTTTTCTTTTGCATGTTTCTTTTCTTTCTTGGCAAGGAATTAAATAGATGTCGCGTGGTAAATCAGATAATTCTGTATTTAGATTTGGTGGCAAGAAAAAATATATAATTTGATATGCAATCAGCGACTCCTTGCTCCTTAAATCTTGCTCTCTATATATTCAAATAGAAAGCCTCTTCAAAAGTTCCCCCTCTATTTCTCTGCATACTCAAGCCGGTTCTTTAACTCTCGCTCTGTATGTTCTACTCATCTATATTTTATTAATATCTTATAACTAATATAATCTTTTCAACAGTTATTTTTTCAAACGGCCAAATTTTCAAACGGCTAAATTTCTAACGACTATATTTCTAACAGCTATATTTTCAATGGACATATTTTCAACGGCTATATTTCCATCTTCAATTACGACCATGTAGGAGAAAGCGTGATAGTTTCTCATAAGCACACGCCTGAACTGTTTGAGTTTATCTAAACTCATCGTGATATTAGAAACAGACAAACTCACTCCAGCTTTAAGATGATCTAGTTGAGCACACATGGTAACATTATAGAGGGGTTTAGCGTTTTTAATTATGATGTGGTTTTGATAATATAGTTAGTAGCTATCATGTATTGTTTTTATTATGTATGAAGTTGAGTAATGTAGTCGGCAACTATCATGTATTGTTTTTGTTGGAATTATGAGCAATTTTTAATTAAACTAATATAGAAAAACACGAAATACAACATGGACATATTCTTAGCAGAAACTACTAGGCCACTGGCTTATCTTCAGGCAGTACATTAGCATATCTTCAGGCAGTACACTAGCATATCTTTAGACAGTACACTAGCATGTCATATAGCAATAATTCACACAACACAATATTTGATACAACATAATAGTTCAACAACACAATAGTTCATGCAACAAAATAACATAATAGTACAAACAACTAAAGCAGCTCAACCTGAGCCTGAGCCATGTCATCGAGCATTGATCTCATTCTGCAAAGCTCTGATAGTATTATTATTGTGACTGACTCATAGCACTAATATCCATACTCATAATTCTCTCATTGTCCAAACTTGTTCTGAACTCTAGCTCTCTTTCCTCTACTTCAAACATTTTCTTCTCATTTGCTATTTTCTCTACTTCTAGTGCATAATTTCGATTATAGTGCTCTTTTTTATTTAGTTGTTTCACGGTCTCCACCTCTTTCTTCTTTCACCACATATTTTCTAATGCTTCCAATGAAAGATTATTAGTTGGAGCTAAAACTTTTTACCTCGCCGTTGTCGTTCTTTCTCCCCCTTCTTACCAAGTGGCCTTTCCACAGACTCACTTTGTATAGTATGATCCTCCGCTCCATCATCATATCGACTTGAGTTAGTTCCAGGAGTAGACGTACCTAGACTTGAATTGGAGGTTATATTCTATTTTTCTAGGATAACCTTTCAGTCCACTTTAGATGGAGGTGTAAGGTATTTCAGCAAAGCAAGAACCGAATGCTTCCTTCTCTTCTGACTTGTACTCTTCCAATGCCTCAATAATCTGTACAAGTGAATATGTCTTATTAAAATTGCAGCCAATACATGAACTAAAGTCAAATTAAAAAAAGATGTGTCAACGATTGGTAAACCGCCGATGTTACGGTTGTCATGAATAGAAGATTTATTGAAGGGTAGGGATGGGGCCGCCATCTAGTAGCACCGGGTAGACATGGACAAGGATTTTTATACAAGTTCAGGCCTACTTAGGATAATAACCATACGTCCTATTGGTATATATAGAATCACGAGTAGCTTTACAAAGGATGTTAGTGTCTATCCTAACTAGGATCTAGACCTAGTCGGGACCTCCTCGAGTAGATCTGGGTGACTCGACTTCCTAAAGGTGGTGAATCTTCTCATGGACGTCGAGGGGGAAATTGAGGCTCTGATATGGCTAGGGCTCAATCAGCTAAGGGCTCGGACTTCTGTAGGCTTGTATTTCATCTTTTCCTTGTTCTTCCTTGTTGGGCTGTTGGGCCCTTTTATAGAGGGTCCTCCGAATTGTAAGAGGTAAGGACTCCTCTCCAAATCCGGACTCTATCCTCCTTAAACATAGGGTTAGACTTACTAGTTCAAAGGATCTTTGGGATCCTTACGGGGGATCCTCTTATCTCCTAGAATCCTTAGCAAGTATGTTTTCGACTCCAGGTATCCAGGGAATTCGTATATGGATACTCCCTCGTATACGATATAGTACACTACTCATCGTCAAACCCCCCACCCCCCATCAGTACATGAAATGAGGCCGGGATGGATCGATTAGGGACAACCTAGTTGGGAACCACATCCTACCAGACGTATCCTAGAGTTGTCGTGGTTACCTTTCGATCAAGTTTTTTACTTGAACCGGCTGATCTTCCTAATGGGGGAGTGGACATACCTGAGTAGTTTCCAATAAACTCCCGAGTAGCCCTGCTTCCGAGTAGGGACCATTTGAGGATTCGAACTGGTGGCTAGGGCAAGCCCATGTTTTTTGAAGTCAAGCTTATCTGAACTGACGGGTGTTCCAGAATTTGAACCGTTGGGGAGGAAATTTTACATGGTGGTGAACATCTTTTCCCCCCTTTTTCTACAACTCTTGTGCTGACATAGGGGTCCTAAGGCACGTTTGACGAGTCAAGCGCCTGCTGCCCCTGATTTCCCGTGAAAACCATGGATCGTGTGCATAAAGTTATTGCACGTATTCATTGTGATGGAACGTGACCCAGAGGACGTGGCCGTGGTAACCGTTGGATCCCCAGTATTACTTTTGTCTTTATAAGCCTGCCTAGGAGGCCCAGGATTTTTTACTACCCCTGACCTCTGGCTTTTCACCCATATCTTTTCATCTTGCCCGCTTTCACCTCCGCCTCGCCACTGATGGGCAAGAAACTTTCCGCTAAGAAAGTGCCCAACACCCGCAAGCCTTCCGACGACTCGCCAGTGATGTCGGAGGATCCCGGCTCCACTCTGGTTATGGTGATCCCGGAGTTCAAACCTTCTGAGATGAATGCCGCTGATGAGACGGTGCCCCGATCTTTCGGTGAGACAAAAGTAACTAACACTTAGGTGGAGTTTGACCTTGACGGTTCAACTATACCGTACACGACGATATGGCATAGCAATCGCTAAACCAATCTCCGATTGTTATTGCCCTTGCCGTTGGCATGATCAACCTGAACAACGAAGTTTGAGTTCCTGCAAGTAACCAAAAAACTAGCAAGAACTATGATAAATTACAATATGAAATTGCGAGTATGAAATTGGCACAAGAGCTAGAAAATAAAGTTTGAGATTCCACTGGAGATCTAAACAAGGCGGTAGTCCTACACAACTTGTAGATGCAATATTATAGTAGTAGCTAAACAACTCAATGAAACCTAAAAACTAAAGGGAGAATCCTAGGGGGTATATAAAGAGAAGATGTGTTTTGTTACATAGATAGTCTCGGATTATTTTGGCAGTTGCGGTCTGCTCATAAGGAATTTGGAGATGAGGTTGGACAGGTTGGAAAGAGCACCAGATAAGCTTTCCAAAGAATCCAAGATCACCCAAATCGGAGTCCAATACCTGATAATTCAGTTGCCGAGCATGAGCCCTAGTTATAGGTCCTTGTATTTCCGGCATGGTACTTAGGGCGGATCGGGTAGCATTCAAGGAGATGGTCCTGAGCCCAGACACTGCCTAGGCTGTCGTCTTTGGTGAGTTCTTCAAGTGCAGGTTTCAACTCCCGTTATCCTCCTTCTTCCTTCTCACCCTCCAGTTTTATGGGATTGGGCTGATCCACCTCAATCCCAACTGGGTACTGATGCTGAGCGTCTTTGCGCACTTATGTGAGGTATATCTCGGCATCTATTCGAGTATGGATCTTTAGCGGCACTTCTACAATCTCCGGTGGAAAAAGGGGGTTGTCGGTGTAGCCGAGTTCCGACTACGGGAGGGGATGAAGGAGAAGTACATCCACTCTTCCTGGAAGTCTTCGTGGTCGGGCTGGCACTCGAAGTGGTTCTAATACCAGCACCCACTATCATCTGGGATCGGCTACCACGGCTTGGCACCCTTCCAAACCGAAGCCTGGACGGAAGTACTGTTGCAGACAGGCCAACTTAAGGCCTACGTCGTCGAGATCGCTGACCTCGCCAGGAAGGGCTTATCAGTTTGGGGACGTCCTGGAAGACTTCCTCCAGCGACGGATCAGTCCCCTTAGGTCAAGGATCGTGGCAGCCTGAGAGATCTCGGATGGAGTGGATCGGACAAGGGACTTCGACACGGGTATATGCTTTTGCCCTAATCTTCCCGAATCATCAAGTATGCAGGTCAATTTTTCATCTACTTGGCTGGTTTTCATATGCAGAACTCTCCCCCGACGAGCTTCATTCAAGGGTCAAGTACTTGTTCGAATCGACCCCTCCGGGCCGAAGGACGGTGATTCCTCTTTCGATCACGAGGCTCGGCCCTGAAGAGAGGAAAGAGATCTTCTCGGTAAGCTACCTTCATGCCTCTTATCAGGTCAAGTCTTCCGAGTGGAGCTAGCTTGACTTTAGTTGAACTTGGGTTTTTCTGTCTTTCCAGAGGGTTGGCTACGGTGCGCTTGATCTGGAGGCCGAGCATGCCGGGGCTTGGGTTGAGGAGGATGATCCCATGGAAATCCTCAACTTGTAGGCTTCAGCCCTCGAGTACGGTGTTGGAGGTACACCCGAGAAGGATCGGCCAAAGGAGGTTTCTCAGGCGGCATCCCTCGTACCTTCCTGTTCTAGTCTTGTTTCTACTTCTCCTAGTGTCGGGATGATAGAAGCCCTTGTCATGGTACAGAGGGCAAGTGGTTCGTGCTCAGAGAAGCCGGCTACCCCCTCCGTGAAGGAAAGTGCCGGGACGGGACCACGAGAAACCGATAATCCTTGGGTGAAGTCACAACCGACCACTTCGGCAAAGAGGGGGCTGGCACTTCTCGGGGTCAAGGTCCCACTGGAACTGAAGCGCCCTCAGTAATCATCCTTCTCGAAGTTCAATTTCCAAGTAGGGTTTAGCTACGCTTTTGATGCATCTTTTTCCTTTGCTTTTTCAGGGTGACCCTTACCTCTACCAAGGTCGTGGTGAAGATTTCGCCGTCAATGAAGGCTCTGGCAAATGCTCCAACAATGACAGAGGTCGTGAAGCCCGCAGCTTCGGGGTCGGATCTTCCTCCAGCAGCAGCAATCCCTCCTGCTGTCCCGGTGGCGGGGGCACTTTCTGCTTTGCCGGCTGAGGAGGCTGAAAGGATCGTAGGTGCCGACTAGAGGGGGGGGTGAATAGGAGGCTAACCAATTTTAGACAAAATTTTCTCTTATCAAGATTAAGGCTTAACATATTGAAGGGTTGAGCTAGCTGTGTGACAGGTCAACTATACAGGCAATATTATATATGCAAATTAACACATAGCTGTCACACAGGTGGCTAACACAGGTAAACAGAAAGCCCTAAACAGATGGATGACAGATGGCTGTGTAACAGATGACTGGCACAGATATGAGATAAGCAATACAACAACTGTGACACAACTAGGTAACATAGGCAATAAGAAAGAATTGCAGCTAGATGAATATGATAATGATTCACACAGGCATACAAATAAGATGAGCATGTAAGTGCTGAATGTAAAGTACTCAGAGAGACAAGGGATTTTTCACCGAAGTTCCCACTCTTTTCAGAGATGGTACGTCTCCGTTGGAGAGGCTACTCCGAAGAGATCGCCAGCACTGAATCGTGCTTTTTCTCCGAGTACCTGAGTTTTCAGGTCTCTTTCTCTTGCTTGTGGAAGTCCTTTTGCCTTGCAGCAGGTAGACCTCAAATCACCTTCACAGACTACTGCACCAGCCCACACAAGCTTGGGTGGTCACAGCAACTCCTACACCCGTCTAGGAGTAGACACTCCAAGAAAGAATCTGCAATAGCAACTCTTGGAGGAACCAGTGCTCACTGCTCAAAGCTCTAACTCTCACTTGAACCAAGACTTTGGAAGGTTTGCTTCTGTTCAGGAGAAAAGAGGTTTGCAACTGTCGAAATGGATTATAGAGATTTGGCAAAGGTTGAGATCTGAGACCTCCCCTGGTCCTCTATATATAGAGTCCATAGGCACCTAACCGTTAACCTCATGCCACATAGGATTAAGTGGGTCACCGGTGACAGGCACCGGTGACACAGCTAATCACAACGCACAATGATAACCGGCTCAGACAGACTGACACCTGTGTCACCGGAGGCTGACACAGGTGAAACCCTAACTGACATAGCCTCACTACTCAGCCCAGTCTTGGCACACTACATGCCCTCAGTGCACACACCAACTCTGATACCTACTTAGGAGAGAACCTCCAACAGTCTTCTGACTTGACAGACAGACTATTGCAGTGCAGTTCTCTTAGTATTTACAAGCTCTCTCCTAGCACAGAGATGTACCTGAGTCATAGAGCGGTAGTTCACCTGTGACACAGCTGTGCCACTCAGGTAACTTTGGCTCTAGGGTTTTAGAAAACTAGCATAGCAGTGTGCTAGCACAAACCAGTTTCACACTTATGCAAAACTATTGTTACAGGGCCACTGACCTCAAAGCATCAGTGCCACTGTCCAACACTCTGAACATTTGAGCAATAGAACCTCCAAAAATTATTGCTACTTCATCCTTCTTAGTAGTACAGGTGTTTCCTAAGGACTCAAGAAAACTAGCAAACCTAGGCTTCAGCTTCCACGAACTGTAGTCACAGCCCTTGACACATCAAGCCACCATCACCTTGCTTGCAACTCCTTGCACACCACTGGCTTCTTCACAGCTGTGGCGCAGCTGCCTAGTGCAGCTATCTCCTTGTCCTGGAAACCACCTTTGTGCTTTTGGGTGGTCATCCTTTCCTGGATGAATCCTCTTTCTGGAACCTACTCATCCTGCTTACACTCATTATAAACATTAGATTCCAGTTTGGGTTTCCATTAACCATCAAAACCACTTAGGGACCTAGATGCTCTTTTAGAGGCGTGGCCTTTGCTGCCGACAGAGCTGATGAAGCTAGTCGAAGGCGACCTCGACTTGCCCCAATGCGTCAGTTCTCTACTGAGGGTAAACGAATGGTGTTATCTTTAAAAAAAATTTGTGTGGAGACTAACCTTTTGGGTTGTAGCTGGCTTTGTCCTAGGTGGTCCCTCTTCCATCAGAGGTCGAGGAGCTGAAGAAGCGTCTATCCGAGACTGTAAGGTGTTGAAGGCGTGGGATGATGAGGTGTCCAAGCTCAAGGCCGAAAAGGACCGTCTTGAGAAAATCAAGACCAAGCTGGATGACAACAAGGCTCGCCTGGCAGGCAAGCTTATCGATGTCCAGTTGGCACTATCCTGGAGTGAATACTGGGTGTCAACGCTGAAGCACAACCTCGAGTACGCCATGGGAGTGCTAGAGGCAGCGTTGGCCGAGGTCGGGGTCGTCATCCCCGAGAGCACTTGTCATGCCATACAGATGGGCGAGGTGGTGGTAGCAATATCACGTCTAAAGCCGACTGTAGCAGTCCACATCAAGACCTAGCTCCGACAAGGGGTTCAGGACTCCTCTAGCCATGGCCCTAGCTCTACTAAAGGCTTGACATCCAGAGATAGATGTCAGTGCCCTTTGCGACGAGTTGCGGGGGGGTGGAGACTGGGGAAATCGAAAAGCTAGTCGAGGCCATGCAGGAGGCTGCAGACGTGTTTGCCAACCGTCTTAATGTATGAATGTCTATCAACAAAGACTTGACAATCTTTTGATTAGCACTTGTGCTGTGTCTTATTCACATATTCTTGTTTTAATCTTACTAGTCGATCGTTAACCAGGAATCTGATGCTAAGGACTTACTGGGCATGCTTGCAGCTGATAAGGTGCCTTAATGTCGCATCAACCCTAGTCCTTTTGTCTAATAGGCAGTCGGAGAGCCTTGTCGGCTTACTAAGTGATGCGTGGTCTCATCGAATATGCCGTAGTTCGTACCCTCTAGTTTCTCCTCGATACACGTTTGAAGATTCTGCCGCTAGTCGAGGATCGTGGTCGATCAGGCCTTAGGTCGAGGTCAAGTGGAGGGTTCAGGGACCATCTGTCACTTGTCGACACAATAAGGGACCTTCCTCCTCCCACGAGACTAGAGCTCAGTCTTCCTTCATCTTTCGAGTACTAAACTTTCGAGTACTTCGTGCAACATATCATTGGAAACTTAGCAGTCTTGTGGTGCCTATCCAGTCCCTAACTATCTATTGGAAGGAGGAATAATTCTTCTGATGTATAGTTAGGAATGTAGATTATATTCGACTAAGTGTATGTTATACAAAGTGCCTAAGAAGGATAAAGAACTGGCATATTTGTTGCTGGGAACTAACAAAAGGAAAAGTTGGGCACACGCCCCTCTGCCCGAGTAGTTGCGAGTTGCTCCGAGTGCTCTTGGTGCTCGTGTCGTGACCCGTCGAAGACGTTGTCGAGAGCGTGTGCTAGGCGGAGGCGCCTAGAGCGTCTTACCACCGACTAGTCCATTCTATAGCGTGATGACACGAGGTAGGAGTCGGCACAACTGCAACGACCTCTGAGGCACGAAGGGCGATACTTGTGCAGACTTACTCGGGGTACTTACACATAAAAATTCCAAAGCTGATCAATGTTCCAGGTGTTTGTGAGGATTTGACCATTTTCCATTGCCAATTTGAACGATCCTGGTCGGGAAGTCTTGACCACTCTGTAGGGACCTTCCCACTTGGGAGATAGCTTATTGATGTTCTTTATTTCTGAACAAGTCGTAGAACCAGGTCTCCGACCTACAAGGACCGTCCCCGGATGTGTCGTTCGTAATAGTGTCGGAGGTCTTGCTGGTATTTGGCCGATCTTATCAGCACTTGAGTTCGTCGTTCCTCGATGTAGTTGAGGTCGTCCTCTTATCGGAGGGCTTCGTCCTTCTCGGTGTAAAGCTCGACTCGAGGGGACTTGAGCTTTAGTTCATGAGGAAGCATGGCTTCGGCCCCGTAAACCAGAAGAAAGGAGGTTTCTCCCGTGGCCCGACTAGTTGTAGTTCGAAGGGCCTAGAGCACTGACAGCAACTCGTGAACCCATGTCTTGGCGTAAGCTGACAGGCGATTGAAAATGCGAGTTTTCATGCCTTGTAGGATGAGGCTGTTGGCACGTTCGACTTGGCCGTTACTCTGTGGATGAGCTACAGAAGCACACCAAAGGTCTTGAGTCTTTCACAGTACTCGATGAAGTCTGTGCTAGAAAACTGAGTACCATTGTTGGTGATGATCCTAATCAGAATGCTGAATCTTGTGACAACACACTTCATGATAAAGCACTAGGTGGCTTCCGACGTGATCTTTGTGACCGGCTCAGCCTCAATCCACTTGGTGAAGGTATCTATTACGACGAATAGGAACTTGTAGCCTTCGGGTGAAACTAGGAAGGGGCCCAGAATATCCAGACCCCATGTCGTGAAGGGCCATGACAAGGGAATCGTCTGCAATGCTTGGGCGGGTTGGTGAATGCCCCAAATGTGGAACTGGCACTGACAGCATCGCTTTACCAATTCGCTCGCGTCATGGAGAGCTATTGGCCAATAGAATCCTTGTTTAAAGGCCTTTCCGACTAGGGTTCGGAAGGATGCATGTGCTCCGCATACCCCTCCATGGATCTCGTCAAGTAGTTCTTTACCCTGCATCCGGGTGATGCACCGCATGAGGACTCCATGAGCTCCTTGACGATAGAGGGCTCCATCGACTAGGGAATACATCCTGGCTCGTTGGGAAATTTTCTCAGCTAGCACATCGTCTTTGAGTATTGTTTGATTAAGAAGGTACATCCAGATAGGTTCTATCCAATAGTCATCAGAATCGAGGGGGGCGACAAGTCGACCCGTGACCCCCCTTGGAGTGTCAATGCCTGTTGACATCTTAAGTGGCCTCTGGACTTGTGGTCCGCCACCTCTTCGGTCGTGGTTTCATTGGACTTGTCGTCCGTGGAGCTATGGACAGCGTCGGCAGCCTTTCTACAAAGGTCCCGGGTGGGCATGGAGATCGTAGAGATGCCAGGAGGGTAAGACTATCGGCTCGGAAGTTATTCTTCCTTGGATGTATCGTACCTTGAGTCTGATGAATTTCTTCTCGAGCTTCCTCACCTCCGCTAGGTAAGCTTCCATGATTCGGTCAGAGGTCTGGTACTCCTTGCACACTTGCTTTGTGACCAACTATGAGTCCCCACTCATGAGTAGGCGGTGGATACCAAGTGCTAAAGTGCCTCGGAGATCGGCTAGCAAACCTTCGTACTCGGCCACACTATTGTCGGGACCCAAAATCCATAACAGAGAATCCTAAGTGAAATCACCCACTAAGTCGAAACGTCAACCCTGACCTCAACCCTTGGGTATCAATTCCAAGAGGAGTGGAGTGATATGGCTTCGAATATCCCGAGACGTCAACCCCGAACTTGCTCTGGCAAACTAATGCACAGATTAAGTAGGGTGATATGGTCTCCTCACTCTTTTCTCACTAAGCCAGAACATCAATCCCAAATTCGTCCCAGCAAATTAATGCTCGGCTGGAGTAGGATGATATAGTTCCCAAACTCCCAGTGGAAGAGTCACTTCACAGGGGTGATTAAACCTAAGAATTCTATGATATAGACTCTGAAACCCTACCCGCACCATGTGCTTCAATAACATACACGCAAGGCACATGAGACAGGGGAGAACAAACAAGTATCACAATAGCAACTCTACGACTGAAACTGCAACAGTACTAGTTGTTCTTAAAACTTAACAACATAATTTACATAAAGAGTCTATTACACAGCGAAAGATTAAACATGACTAAGAAGCTAAAAAGGTAAGGCCAAAAGATGGCAGCAAAACAAACCAAACTGCCGAACCCTGGGCAGGACCACTACTTGGGATTCCCAGCGACTAGTCGTCGTGGGCGTCGATCTCTATATAGAAACCATCCGTTGAGGGGATGATTTCCTCTGCACAAAATTATCAATAACTGCAAGGTGAGTACAAAAATTGTACTTCACAAGACTTACAAGGGAATTTAGTAATAGATGCAACATGTTTCAATAAGTGGTATTTGTGGACTATTTTGCGAAAAGCTGATTATTCTTTCGACAATATTTTTTGAGTAGGATGAAATTCGACTACTAGATTACTTTTAAAGGAGATGAATCGAATCTTCACGATGAAATCTATTGCAGACTACCGCACACTTAACCCTCGAATCTTCCTTGACCACCATAGAGGAAGCAATCGCTAACTTCTCATCCTTAGAGTTGGCATGTTTTAAAGTGTCGTTGTAGTTATCTAATTTGATGCGGATTCTTACCAAGTTATCCATAACCGCGGACACGGCTATTCGAATAGTTTCAAACTCTGCAGGGGTGTACATCTTTACCTACACGTATCAATCGACTCTTAATGCTAGGCCAAAGACACACTTCACGAGGTGTGTTAGCAGAGTGTGATTGAACACGACCTTTACAATGTTTTTGACTTAAATATGAGCCGCCCTAATGGGCTAATCCGTGTACACCAGTCTGGTCCCGAAAGTTGTAGCAGGTGATACATCCCGGCCCCGGACCGTGTGTAACCCTTACACCTATATTGAGGCACCACATCACATCATTTTTCACTCACCCAGCGAATGGAAACGGCAAACTATGCAGCTCATAACTCAAGTCTAGACAAATTATTCAGTCGTGGGTGGCCCATTATACCACCCGTGTAGAAGTACGCAAATCTTGGTTCAAAAGGACACCAGGAACCAGTCCTTGTGGGAAAAACGAGATAACCCACCATGCTCCTAGCCATGGCCTCTCGTCTAAGCCCGATCATTATAAATCAAGTTCATTAGTTACTTCCCGGTGAACACCCACCTACCACTTAACCTATCCAGAGTGTTGTGTTTTGTCTGCTATCCAAGGAATTATGACTTCTACATGACTAAGCATGTCTAAGCATTATTAACTATATAAGTAACTTAGAAGCAACAGCTATACTACTCTATATAGGTTGGGGTGTGGTGGAGTTATGCAAGGAATAAAGCTAGCACTTAACAAAAAGTATAAGTTGAACGCATGCGATAGGGTTTTAGAAACAATTAATAATTTGCAAATAGTAGGATGATCGTAAAATGTTCAAAGGGTTGCTTGCCTTGCAGTTTGGCTATTAAGTCTTGTTCCTGCTCAGGATTATACGCTTCGGAATCCTCCCCCTCTATCGGGAAGAACGAAGATATCAAAAAAGGAGGCGTAATAATAAATATCACAATGATGAACATAAGTATGATATGAAAGGCATGTCATGGCATAGAAGACTCAAAATAAAGGTTAATGCAAGTGGAATCAATTTAATCGGAGTCCGGACGCTTGAGATATCGCGATCCGACAACCTCCGGCTAATCGGGAAACCCCAATTTGAGTTTTTAGCCATTTACATTTTTCCTAGTAGGCAAACATGTATGAAAATGACCTATTTAGATAGATCTCATTTTTTGAATATTTTGATATATTATTTGCATTTTTCTGATTAAAAATGGATTTTCTATGAATTTTCTAAGATTTCACCAATTTAAATACCCTTTTTATATTTTTCTAAATAATATCAAATAATAAATATTTTTATTACTTACCTCAATTTTAGCCTCAGAGAATGACATGTGGGCGCCATGGTCAACTCTAGGCAAATTTGACCGAGCCAAGACAGGTGGGGCCCACTTGTCATATATTTCTATTTTCTTTATTCTCTCTTTATTTTAAAACTGTCGTGTGGGTCCCGCATTTCATACACAGGTTTAAACCAAGTTAAATAGTACATTAATTACAGTCATTAATATGTCGAAAATACATTGATTATGTCTGATTGTAATTAATTACCAATCATTAGCACTAAAGATGTCTGAACAGTAATTAGGCTTATTGCTTATGTCCTAACGACACAATTAGGTGCTATTAATGCCCGATTAGGGCGGTCGGGTGGCTCGGTCCGACCCGGTGCCATGCCGATCTGACCGGTGCAGTGCCGCCGGCGGCGGGAAGCACGGCAGCGGCGCAGGGCGGCTTACCGGAGGTGACGTGAGGCAGGCAAGGAGATGGAGGTGGGGCTGTGGGGTCGGTTCGGTGGTGATGGAGGCGGACGGCAAGACGGTGCGGGGAGCTCGGCGGCGAGGTGGGGAGGCGAGGAGCGAAGACTCCGGGGTGAGGCGCGACGCGGAGGCTCCGGGTGAGGCGGAGCGGCACCGAGGCGGGGAGGCGACGCAGAGGCTCCGGGTGAGGCAGCGTGGCACCGAGGTGGGGAGGCGAAGCAGAGGCGGTGAGAGGTAGACGTTGTCGGCGGCGGGGGTGGCGGAACGCAAGGGAGAGAGAGGGAGGCCGAGAGAAAGGGAGAGTCGAGAAGGAGGAAGAGACTTTGGCCGGGGGAAAATAAGAGGAGACAGTGCGGGAGCTCCGAAGCAGGAGGTGGCGATGGGGAGGCCGGCTGCTTGCCACGGCAATAGCGGCGAGTTGCTGCGTGAGCAGCTCGTGGCGGCGGCGGATAAGGGCAGGGGGCGCGGGGATGAGGTGAGGGCGAGACGAGGCAGGCCGAGGGAAGAGAGGGGAAGACCGAGTGGGCCGAGAGGAGGGGAGGTCCAGGGGAGCGGTGAGAGGGGAAAGAGGCTGGGTCGCCGGCACAGTCGAAGAAAAACAATGGGCCCTAGGAGGGCCGATCGGGGTGGGGGAAGAGGGTTTAGATTTTATTTTCTTTTTCTGTTTTTCTTTTCAATTTCTCTTCCGAAAAATTGTTTTAACTCCTTTTCTTAAAAGTTTCTCCTCATTATTTTAAAAGTTCAAAATTCTTCTCAATTTTGACTTTTGCGTGAATGCCATGATGCACACGATAAACATGTTTAAGATTTTAGGGATGTTACAAACCTACCCCCCTTGTAAGAATCTCGACCCCGAGATTCGGATTAATCAGAAAAGAGGGAGGGGTACGCTGATCGAAGGAGATCTTCGCGTTCCCAAGTGGCTTCTTCTTCGGAATGGTTGGACCACTGGACTTTAAAAAATTTGACATTGCGCCTTCTTCTAGTCCTTCCCGCTTCATCGAGAATACGAACGGGATACTCTTGATAAGAAAGATTTTCCTGAAGATCTAGAGCATCAACGGCGGATTCAGGAATTGGATCTTTGAAACACTTCCAAAGTTGGGAAACATGGAATACATTATGGATATTAGATAGCGACGGAGGTAGTTCCAACTGATATGCGACTTCACCTCGTTTAGAAAGAATACGAAAGGGACCAATATAACGAGGTGCCAACTTTCCTTTGACGCCAAATCAGTGAACACCCTTGGGAGGAGTGACCCGAAGATAGACTTTATCGTTTGGCTCAATGTGGATCTCACGACGATGAAGGTCGGAGTAGCTCTTCTGACGAGATTGAGCAATTTTCAACCGCTCTCAAATAACTCGAACTTAATCTTCCGCTTCCTTGATCAAATCCGGTCCAAGAATTTGTCTTTTTCCAGTCTCAAACCCATTGAGTGGAGTCCGACATTTGCGTCCATAAAGGACTTTGAAAGGGGCCATGCCTAGGCTTGATTGGAAACTGTTGTTATACGAGAACTTGGCAAACAGAAGGCACTTCTCCCACCGAAAGAGCATCTA
>JAGXJF010002442.1:0-17508 GCA_019208055.1 Stipa capillata
ATTTCCAGGGTGACGGGCCCCCTGTCCGTCAGTAGAGGGGGTTTGGCGACCGTCAGTAGTGACCTGTTCTGCAGTAGTGAGAGGCCATGCCTTCACAGACGAGTTGTTCTTCTTCTGCAGGAAATTGTCCTTACCGAACATCGTTACTTCCTATTCGTGCAGTAGCAATAAAGTGCAAAGCAAATAAATATAACTCCAAATTAAATGTCAAATAGAAATACTAGAAGAATAGGGCTAGCAAGGCTGAAAAGGTGTTAAAGGACAACTATTAAGAGATAAGATTGTTGAAGGATGAAATAGAAATGTGTGAGATTATGTATCTCACTCAGATATAGTACATATACTCATAAGATGGTCTTCCAGATAAGGGTCATTCTAGAAAAGGATAGGTTAATGGAAGATAGAGATAGATTGAAAACTGGGAACATGATATGGCCGATGATGACCATAACTCACCCATATCATCAATCATGGAAACTCGACATACTACTAAAACAAGTATTACCTATCATACTACTAGACAAGCAAGGACCTGTGATGATAGTACATACACATTATATAACAATCAACTAACATGCGACATGACTTAGTAATAATAGTTCCATAAAGAACTATTATTCCAACGTATAAACTGTCAACACTATTAAGTCTAATTATATATACATATATATGATTACATACAACTACATGATTATGCAACATAAAACCAAGATGAACATATACAACTTAATTGTGTTTAGACAAATAATTAAACTATAAATAGAAATAAAATAATGTGCTAAACCAATTCATAGCAAAGTATCATCCAAAACATGAAATGGTCTATGTATATATACATATACATATATGCATAACTCTATATGCAAGCCATATGAAATGCATTGTACAAATATGAACCATCTGTGTAATATTAACCATATTATAAACAGAGGTAGAAATCATTAAATAAACATGAATTAAACTATATGTGCGTCTATGATGTTTAAGAATATATACACATACCATTATATAATATACATCATGCAACAATAACTATATACGTAAAGTAAGCCATATTAAATACATATTAAAAATGAACAGAGACTAAACATGTGTTATGTAATACTGTAGAGAACATTATATAAACAAAAAACAAGAACTATATAAGAACGATACATGTGACTATATGAAACTATATATAGTCTAACATGAAATACTATTTAATTGGGTGATCAAACAATGATGAAAATCATTAGAGATGAACATATGGAATCAAAGTAAAAGACCTTGTTCCAAGGTAGAATGATCACCACCAGGACCCAATGGTCACTGCATACACATCATTATAGGCACAGATGAGATATAGACACGTAGCTAAGTGCATAAAAAGGATAATATACACAATAGTAAAGAACTTACAGGGGGTTGTACGCAAAGAGTATGTAGTCCTTGCCCTTCTGGGCAACCCATGTCTTCGCAATGAATTGCACAACGGACTCTTTATCTATCTTCATCTGGACATGGTGCAAGATAGCGGGATCGATGAATCCAATGCCCGCTTGCAAGCACTTGGCCTCTAGGGCCTCAAAAAGTGTCCGTACCCTCACGAGGTTAGTGTCAAGTTTTTTTAGGTTATAGAGAGAGAACAAGTATTCAAAGTTGACGTCAAATTTAGGATCACAAAACTCTCGAAGGAAACTGTAAGATTCTGGCACTTGGACCTTGATGTACGCCACAAATCAAGCCGGGTCATTTGAATGTACCGTGTATAAGTCATGAAGCTCTCTTTCTTCTGCATATAGGCTCTGTAGTTTAGACTCAGTGAGGAGCGGCTGACCAAGATGTATGTTTGATCCCTCTGTGCAGGTGTCTGAGTTAACGGGTAGGAAAAGGCCTTACTGGCACTATCATGTTACGCTATTCTTTTGTTGTCACCTCGCTTTGTGTCTCTTTTCTTCAGAGCGTTGGCGGCCACAGTTGGATCATTGTGTGAGGACAAGAGGTATTGTGTCCTTAGGCATAGGACCGGTTAGCAGCTGCTTCATTGCTCCCTGTAGTGTGCCGGGAGATAGAGTCTTCAAGTGTTGTGTGTGACGGGCACCTTTGGCACTTGTGCCTGCACTTGCAAGACCAGGTCCTATTTATTTTGGGAGTGCCTTTCTTTATTTGGTGGATCCACTACCTCCATGGCCTCATCAGGCGTAGCATCCTAAAAGACATCATCATTCCGGTCTGGCTCAAATGAGAGATGAGGTTGGCTCAAGGCCAAAGGTGACGATGTGTGAATAGAGGCTAGAGGTGACGACAGGCCTAATGCAGTGCGGTTGCCCGAAGATGTGCGAATAGGGGCCAGACTATCCCCTTCTAGAATGATTTGAGCCTTCGGCCACATGATGAACCCATGTATGCATTGTCCTAGCATAGTGGCATCCTCTTCAGGGGGATAGGGATTGCCATCCCAGTAAACTTGGGAACTACGGAGTCCACCTATACCCTCGCCATGTGTTGCGGTATAAGTTGATGGTGCGCGAGTGCCCCTGATGAAGCTGGATGCACTTGGCCATGTGCCACCGTCAAATTGCGAGGGACCGGATAAACAAGTTTGTACTTTGTGGGCGCCTGTTGAACAAATAATAAGGGTTCAATACTTCGAGCCCTTACACTAGTTGCTGCCTACGAAGGATTATGTACGTGATCAAATTTATATTGATGTTGTCGACAGGGTGTGCTTCAGATGTCCCATCGAAAGCATTGGCAGAAGCACAACTACTCCATCCAGGAACATGGTGGGGGCTAGCCGGGGCAAGATGAGGAGGGAGGGGCGGCATCCCCCGTAAAAGTTTGGCAAAGTCCTATCTTGCTGCCTCTCATCCCTGTTCTTTCGACCGTCTCATCATCTCCTCGGTCACCTCCTGTCATGCTGCCTCTCTTGCATTCTCTATTAACTCTCGAAGTAAACAGTCTTGCTTTGCTTCTCTTCCTTCGGCGGGCATCCTCTGAGGATTGGGGGAACTATGTTCCCCATTTAGCGGCAACCCCGACACCTAATGTAGAGCAATTGAGAGATGAGTTTGCCACCTCTCGCTTTGGATGGATTCTTGAGAGGATTCTTACTGGTTCAATTGTACCTATAACAGAGGCGGTACAATATTGGTTGAGGAGCGTACTCGAAGAAAATTAAATATACGGGATTAAAAGGGTTGGTTTACGTAGTACCAGACAATTGGTCATGTCTTGAACTTCAGGGTTTGAGAAGATAACATCCCCCCTAACTAGGTCAGTAACAGCTCGCCCCCTTACCCAGTACCTCCCGCGTACCTCCTCAATGTCTCTGAATGGGGCTTCTTTCACTACTACAGAACATGTCAATACTGACGGGCCAAAAACCCATATCAGTGATGAGTTTTCGGCCCGTCAGCAACTAAAAGTTAGTAATGACTCATATTATCAGTAATTTACCCGTCACTAATAAAGGTCATCACTGACGGGTTAAATATTTACCCATCCGTGATGCTAGAGTCATCACTGACGGGTCTTTTTTTACCCATCAGTGATGACGTTTTCACAGGTGACGAAAAGTTATCACGGATCGGTAGAAAAAGTACCCGTCAGTGATGACTCTACCATCACGGACAGGTAAATATTTAACCCGTCAGTGATGACGTTTTCAGAGGCGCAAAAAAAAGCCCTACCTGGGCACTACCGGGTAAGGTTTCACTAAAACAGCTATAACTCTTGCATACGATGTCCATTTTGGGTCCACGACCACTCAAAATGACTGTATCGATGAGGCGCATCTAAAAAATCTACTTGTCTTTAGACTTGTACAATTGTTCACCTCCAAATTTGGCCTCTAAGACTGACTTTTTCCCCTCCAAATGAAACATCGCCTCTTCTGACCCTCCGTTGAACTTCTTCCCGAGCTCCAAATGCAGTAATCTTTGCAGATTCCGAACCGTGAGGGAGTAGAGCTGGTAGAAAAAATACGAGAAAAAATTTTAAAAATAAAAAAATTTCACTCCAAATTCGGCCTCTAAAACTTACTTTTGCCCCGAACGAATAATCGCCGCTACCGAACCCTCTGTTGAACTTTTTTCTGAGCTCCAAATGCAGTAACTTTTGTGGATTCCGAACTATGAGGGAGTAGAGCTGCTACAAAAAAATACGAGAAATTTTTTTAAAAATAAAAAATTTAGGCACTAGTATAAATTAAGACTCGGGAGGATCTTTCTTACCTTGAATCCAACTGAAACTCCCGTGTAAGCTCCACCATGTTCCTACGGGGATGGTGATGTGAAGAGGATATGCTCCCTTGTGACCGATTTGGACAGGAAGGATGAGAGGAGAGGAGGAGAGGAGGAGAAGGGTGGAAGGAAGGAGAGGAGGGTGAAAGGGAGAAGGAAAAAATCCGGATCTGGATCTGCACTGAGGGACACTGGGGTGAATTATATACCCCGCGGGATTCTGAAATTTCGGGTTTTGAAATTTTGGAGTCGGCGGGATTCACATCACGGATGGGTCTCTTTTTAACCCATCAATGATGAGAAAACTACCCGTCCGTGATGACAAAATTTTGGGTTTTGAAATTTTGGATTTGGTGGAATTCACATCACGGACGGGTCTCTTTTTAACCCACCAGTGATTAGTTCCACACATCACTGACGGGTTAGAAAACTACCTGCCCGTGATGACAAAATTTCGAGTTTTGAAATTTCGGATTCACATCACGGATGCGTAAATATTTAACCCGTCAGTGATGAGTTCCACACATCACTGACGGGTCAGAAAACTACCCGTCTGTGATGACAAAATTTTGGGTTTTGAAATTTCAGAGTTGGCGGGATTCACATCACGGACGGTCTTTTTATTATCCGTCAGTGATATGCTCGACATCACTGATGGGTATTTATTTTGCCCGTCTATGATGATGTTTTCATCAAAACCCGTCACTGATGGTTTTCATCACTGACGGATATTTCTTACCCGTCAGTGATGGTAGGGTCTAGGATGACCTTTTTTGTAGTAGTGTTTCCCAACCGCTTGTAGTGCCTTGTCCTGCCTCTCCTAGTCCAGGCTCTTCCTACCGTACCCATGAGTTCCTAGGCAGTGGTTGTACTTATTCTTCATGCGCAGCTCCTTGTTCTTTTGACTCTTCGCCATGAACTCCTCAGTGCTTCTCACTGCAACGAACTCGGCCCACTATTCTAGTGTTATCTGTTTCCATCTATCGAACGGTGTGAGGCCTTTCTGCACATAGTCCCTGTTCGCATAGTAGCACCAGTTCTTGTGGGCATTAGCCATTAAGATCTTTGCCGCCTTTTTTACTTTCGCCTCATCCACTTCACAGACCACAAACTTCTGAAAAAGGGTCTCCACCATGCCCTGTATCTCGGTCTTGGGCACTTTATTCCATTCCATTGTAGTGATCAGAATGCATTGCCGTACTATAACTCCACACGTGTTGTTGAACTTCCTCCCCGCCCTGATTGGTCTGATAGGGACACCTTATTTTGTTTGACCTCGGTGATGACTTGCATTTGTGTAATCATCTTATTCCCGGTTCGGGTACATACTGTGTATGAACACGGGACGCAGCTCTTGTATCTCCTTAACGATATGGATCATGAGGTGCACCATGATATCAAAAACTGTTGGAGGAAAGTACATCTCCATGTAGCATATTGTCACATTGATCTCGGCCTTGAGTCTCGATAGGCGCTGCGGGTGGATTGACTTATGAGAGATCATGTTGAAAAAGCTACACAGGTCTATGACTGTATCCCGGACGCCTGGCTCCATGAGACCTCTGATTGCAATGGGTAGTATCTGCGTCATCATCGCATGACAGTCATGAGACTTCATACCAATTAGTTTCAAGTTTTTCATAGAAACAAGTTTCATTATGTTCGCCGAGTAACCCGATGGAACTTTCACCCCATAAAGGCACTCGCAAAACTTCTGCTTCTCAGTTTTTCTCAGTGTAGCAAGTAGAGGGGAGGCACGTTTTGACTTTCACATCACCCCTTTTTGTCTTTGTATTTGTCTGTTTTGACCATAGCTCGGGTCTGATTCCCATTTCTTGCATGTCAAGCCGTGCCTTCACACCTTCCTTTGTCTTTACTGCAATATTGAGTAAGAGACCAATCAAGCTATCGCAAACATTTTTTTTGACGTGCATGACATCTATGTTGTGACGGGTATGTAGAACTCCAGTAAGGCAAGTCCCAAAATACTGATTTTCTTTTCCATATGCCTGGTCTTAGCTTTTGTGTCTTTTCGAGCACAACATCGATGTCTTTGACTATCTCATAGATTTCTTCCCCAGTCTTTTCCATCAGTTTGACATGATTCTCAGCTTCTCCATTAAAGTATGCCTTGCACTGCCTCCATGGGTCATTCTTTGCCAGCCATCTCCGGTGACCCATGTAGACAATTGTTTTAGAGTTCTTTAAAAACTGACTCACTGTTTCTTCTTGACACATGCTTTGTGCCCTTTGATTATCTGGTCGGCCGAGTTTCCATACGTAGGATAATTATTGAAAGTTGGGAACAACAAAGCATGTAGCTGGAAGTTCTCTTCTTTTGTCAGCGTCCTAGACCTCTACCCCCTCATGCCAAAGTGTCTCTAGTTCTTCCTTCATCTGTTGTATGTACACATCAATATTATTTTCAGGTTGCTTAGACCCTTGAATGAGAACAGATAGGTGTATGTACTTTTGCTTCATGCACAACCATGGAGGAAGGTCGTAAATCCAGAGAAGCACTAGCTATGTGTTGTGTCTGCTGCTCCTGTTACCGAATGGATTGATTCTTTCCGTACTCATACCAAACCTTATGTTCCTCACCTCCTCACCAAAACCAGGAAATTCCGTGTCGACAGTCCCCCATTGGCATGCATCCGCAGAGTGTCTCATCATTCCATCTTCCTTTCACCCCTCTGAGTGCCAACGCATCAGCTTTGCCTCCTTGTTGTTTGCAAATAAACGCTTCAAACGGGGAATGACTGGAAGGTACCAGCACACCTTTGCAGGAGGCCCCTTCAGTTCGACCTCATCCTCTTCATAATTGTCTTGATTTCTAGCCTGCTTGTACTGAGATTTCTTGCACATCGGACATCTATTCAGGTCTACGTACTCTTTCCGATATATAATGCAACCGTTCAGACATGCATGGAATTTTTGCACGTCCAATCCTAGAGGGCAGATAACCTTCTTAGCCTTGTAAGTGCGTATAGACAACAAATTCCCCTTCGGAAGAACATCAGACATGAGTGCCAACAACCTTGTGAAGCCTGTGTCGGCCCTATTGTAGGTTGCCTTGAGCTTTAGAAGTGCAAGCAACACGGACAATCGTGTGTTTCTTCGGTTTGCAGCCCGCAAACAAGGGTACTTCCGAGTCTTCCAAAAATCCTATGAACTTGTTGAACTCTCTTCCATCATTAGGGTTAGCCGTCTCTTCCATGTCACGCAACATTTCATCCAAATCTCCCATCTGGTTAGCCATGTCCTCATCCGACGATTCCGAATTGGCTTCTTCTTCGATTGCTTCATGTCCATCGTCAATGACTTCTACCCCTTGACCAACATCCACTTCTACCCCTTTGCCACTAGCCACTTCTGCCTCTTCGCCGTGATATTTCCAGCGAGTATAACCATCCGTGAAACCCTTTGTCAGCAAGTGTAACAGTAGCTCCCTTGTGGTCGCCAACATTTGCTCGTTATTGCATACACGACATGGACAACACATCTCACATTTTCTCTTGCTCACCATATCCTTTTGGGCGACTCGAAGAAACCAGTGAAAAGCATCGACGAAACTTCAGGTGGCACGATCCCCGTACATCCAACTTCGATCCATCGAATATATGCTAATAATTCAAATGAGAGCACACAATTAATTATTTAGTTACCTATAGCTAACTAGCTATCATGTACATATTAATTAACTAGCACAAACTAGTTACCTTGTTTTGGTCCTCTCCAAATAGAGTAGATCTACAAATTAATGCCTCCCCTATTTTCTCCCTCTACAATTAATTTCTCCCTTACTTCTCTCTATAATTAGTGAACATGAGAACATTAATTAGCAAAGATCCAAACAAATACAAGCATATAGGAAGAGCACTACTAACCTTTCACTAACCTCCACCTCAAAGATCCAAAAAGACACTTCCAATGCAACCCACCGCTCTCACCAAATCGCCTCCAAATTGCCGCTCTCGATACCAGCCGCAACTAAGAAACAGAATCGGGAAAACCCTAGAAAATGGGAAGAGGATGTAGCTTTTATACTATACACAAATACCACTGACGGGCCATAACTTAAGGGGTCAGTGCTGACTAGTCAGTGATGATTAGTCACATAGACACTGATGGGCGACAACTTAAGGGTTCAGTGCTGCGTAGTCATTGATGACTACTCACATTGACCATCGATGTGTATGAACTGCACCGTCAAAAGTAACTTGTAAGACCTGACACTTGTGGTGACCTGACATATTAGCACTGACGGGTTTGGAGTCACCCGTCAGTGGTGACCCATCAGTGGTGAGCCGTCCCTTCGTCTCCAAAAGTTGCTCTGTTTCACGCGTGCGTGTTCTGTGTCGCTTCGGCTTCATGTGCTCCATTAAAACCCAATCTCTTGCGCTCTGGTTTCCATGTACCTCTCTCTTACACTGCTAGCTTTGTCTCTTCGCCTTCGCTCTCTCTCTCTCTCTCACGTGCTACTAGCTCCAAGTTGAACGCCACCGCCGCCATGGCCTCGCCTCCTTCTTGCGGCCGTCCAACTATTCGTTCGAGGTCTCCTCCGACGGGCTGACGGCTCCTCAAAGATGGAGGTCTCGTCTGACAGACTGACCGACTTCTCCAAGGAGATGGCGGCGTGGATGGACGACGCCTCTTCGCCACCGCTTGGCACCGTGGATGATGAAGACGAGGAGGAAGAGGATGAGGGGGAGGATGATGAGGGGGAGGACGACGAGGTAGAAGAGGAGGAGAAAGATGATGAGGAAGAGGAGGACGAGGAAGAGGAAGTGAAGGAACCGGTAGAGGAGGTGGTCACCGACGAGGTGCCGATCAGCGGCAACGACTCCAGCAATGAGGAGGCGGCGTGGTTCTACTCCGACGACGAGGAGGAGGAGGAGGAGGATGGGGACGACGACAACGATGATGGCCACGATGACGACGATGGTGACAGCGGCCATGTCTCGGATGGCTCCAGGGCTGTGTTCGGGATCTACAGACCACCAAGCAAGAGGCGTAGGGTAGCATAGCTAGCTAGCTAGATCGCGTAGGATTTTGCTATAATGCATGTAAAAATTATAGCTTTCTGGTGAAACAAATTTGCAATATATTTCAACGTGAAGAATTTGCTGCACTCAATGCTGTTCTTGTCTCATGCCCATCACTGACAGGTCGAAAATTATTTGATACATCACTAACGATCAAAGTTGAACTGCCGTTCATGTCAATAAACAACACTGTTGAGTAGTATATTGTTTCGTACATCACTGACCAGATCAAAGTTAAAGCATCATTCATGTGGAATACGTACCACTAATGGGTAAGAAACTGAGCCATCTATGATAATCATCATAGACGGGTTGTTTTGTAGACCATCAGTGGTATCATCTTGCGAGAAAAAATTCAACCGCATGAACAAGTTATCACTGATGGGTATCACTCAGGCCCGTCAGAGGTCTCATATCTGGAGAGAAACTTGATCCCGTGGTAATGTCAAAACTGACGGGTCGACAGCCGCCCGTCAGTGCTATGTAGAATGTCTGATGGGTCGAGAGTTGCCCGTCAGTGTTGGCCGATCAGGGATGACCTTATTTGTAGTAGTGGTACAATCAACACGTCAGTATTGAAGCTTTCCCGGTGATTGCACCGCTAGATCTTCACCAAATTACTACAGCAGAATGGGTCAGCACTGACGGTCGCTTAACCCCCTCTACTGACGGACAGGGGGCCCGTCACCCTGGAAATGTCAGTGGAGGGGGTAACACCACTGACGGGCGGCCCGACCGTCAGTAGTTTTCATTACTACTGATGGGCATACCACGTCCGTCAGAGGAGACCCCTCGCGGGAGGCTCCTGGTTGTGGCACTACTGACGAGCGCGTCACAGCTGCCCGTCAGTAGAGGTTGTATTACACTGACGGGCATGAAATAAAGGCCCGTCAGTAGAGGACTGTATAACTATTAACTAAAAAGGCTTTGTGATACCTCATAATCACAGTTAGATCACTCATAATCACAGGCTATAGCAATTACATTATTCATAATCACAGGCTATAGCAACTATTCATTCACATAGTCAAATCTCATAATCACATAACACAATCGTAATCACATATATAATACGTACACTTTACCTCTATCACAAGTATGAAATAATTATTCTTCAATTACAGAAACAACGATTCTATTGATGCCCGCTTAAGCTTGGCTTCAGAAATTGGGTGTCGGCGTAGAATTCACCCATTGGATTGATGACTTCAAGGTTGATGACTTTGGCGAATACTTTTTGGATGCGGGCAAAGTCCTGACGCCAGTCGTACAAGTGACTTCCCAGCTCGCTCCAAGCCTTCAGTGCTTTCATATCTTCCCAATGCATGTTCTTGTACCGGACAAAGCAATCCATATGGGCGCAGGTGTAGTACCCACATGTCACGCTATTTTCTGGCTGAACTCTGCAAGGGAACTTGTAATGGTGTACCATTTTTGTCGCCTTTGCAGGTATTTTAATATACCCCAAGAACTTGGCTTTGAAAAAAGCTGTATCCAAAATCTTAGTGATATTGCTGAAGTCCGATGTCTTTTTTGCTGAGGAGTCAAAGTAAAATGCCTTGGTCCAGCTTGGAACGATCACAATGAGGACCCAGTGGTCACTGCATAAATGTGAATAAATGAACATAAGCAGGCGGAGATATGTACGTAAAAAACAAAAAAAATCTCCACGGTGCTAAGTTTAGGACTTACGGAGGGTTGTAGGGGGCTAGTATGTACTCCTTGTCCTTATGAACCACGAATGCATGCGACATGTATTCTTCAAGAAAGACTCGACCGTATGGGGTCACGGCATAGCCTTCGTTCATGCATATCAGATCGATTATGCCAATATTGGAGTCGCATAGACATCTACACTCTTGGGCTTGGTAGAGAGCCCATAGCCTGACCATCGTGGTGTCGAGCCTATAGAGGTTGTACATGTTGAAGAGGTCTTCAAAGTTGATGTTGAAGGTGTCTTGGTCATTTTGCATGAAGAAATTATATTCCCTTGGCACCTTCACCTTCCAATATTAACAGAATGTATCAGGATCTCTGGACATCTTTAGGTAATCTTCATGCAGCGTCTTCATGTCCTCCAAAAGATTGTCTAGCTCATCCTGCAGGAGCAAGTCCTGACCTGGATAGTAAACCTCTCGCCAGAGACCCATGCTCCATGTAGATAATTTGGATGACGATGTTGAGAAGGATAAGGATTTCTGCATCTGCTCCTTTCTTTCCTTCTCGTCGGTGCCAGCCCGTCTCTTTTTGCTTTTCTTCCTCCTCTGTAGTGGCTCCGGATTCTTGCCTGCCGCCATCACTGCTTCTAGCGTTCCAGCTAGTGGGCGGGAGAGATAATATTCCCCCTGCGTTGATCCAGGGGGTCGCCTTGAACCTCGGAGGGCCTTTCCGACACTTCCGGGGACCGCAAAATCGGTGACATGTGTTGGTCCCCGACAAGATGGTCTTCCAGGTCTTTAAAGGACGGAGGTGAATGGCTGAGCCCCAACGGAGATCGTCCGATTGATAGAGTGGGGTTGTTGGACGAGGGGGCTGTGCGAGGAGAGGCCGCCACGGATATAGTAATCTGGCTCTTCGGCCACTAGATGAAGTAGTTCTTGCACTGCCCTAGCTTGGTAAGTTCCGCTTCGGGGGGATAGGGACTAACACCTCATTGTAGTCATTGAGGACGAGATCCACCTGCACCTTCGCATGGTGCTCCCGCATAGGAACACAGTGCAGGATTGCCCCCTCCGGCGTTGGGAAAACCTGGCCGTGCGCAACCGGGACCTTCATGCCAGGAATTTGCACCATGAGCGTGCATCTAGTGGCCTCCTGCGAAACAGAGGATAGATGTGCCATCCTCATTAGAGTCAGCACAATGAAATCATCTTTTACTACAATGACTCATTTAGCGGACGAAACTTACGGTAATGCTGTCGACGTGATTCACCGAGTCGGGGCCGCCGTCCGAGGTGGATGCGCAGCTACTCCATCCAGTCGGCTGGCTAACAGGAAGCATGCTCTGCTGGCCTTGCACTGCGACCACTTGCATACGTAACCACGTCTGCTCGGCAATCTCCCGTATTTGCTCCCGCAGATTGTCCATAAACTTCTAGCTGTCTCTCCTTGGGCGGCGGCAACCCTCGGGGTTTCGGGGAAATACCTTGTCCCATTTAACGCCATCCCCGACGCCTACTACACGGCCCCGATGCTCTGGTTTCTGTCGGGCCTTCGCTAGATCATCGCTCCACCTTGGGAAGCTCGTGACGGAGTCCTACGAGCTTCCAGGCTGCTGGCTCAGTTCTGTCTGCAAGTTGTATTACTTGATGAGAAGATAGCGTATTTGGATGCAACGTAATTAAGTAAGAAAAGACGATGGGTTGAGTCGTTACCAGCCGGTCGGCCACCATCTGGAGTTCCTCGGACTCTATAATTGGTGACCCCGTCACAGGGTCAGAGCTCGTGTGCGCCCTCATATACTCCCTAGTGCGTGGCAACCTGAGATGGCTGAAAGGAGGTGCTTTCCCAGCCGCCGCTAATTTGGCGTCCTCTCTGTCCCACTTCGGTCTCTTCCCTAGATATCCACGGCTGCCGAGCTTGTGGTCCAATGTGTTCTTCGAGCGAAGCTCCTTCCCCCAGTGACTCTTCTCCTGGAATTCTGGACTCCTTATTTGCGCAACGAATTCGTCCCAAGTCCTCCTTCTGTATCTTGGACCATCTTTTACTAATCTTAGTATCCCAATCGTCGTCCACGACTTTCTGAGCATCGTATCGCCAAGTCTTCAGAGCCCTAGCCATGATGTGAAGGGCCTGCGCTTCGACTCTGTCCTTGTCGGCGGCAGGAATCTGGTACTTGTCCCACAGTTTTGTCAAGCGAGCATCTTTTGTCGACTGAGTCAACTGGCTGAACTCTTTGCATGTGATCTTAACTTGTTCGCGGACAATGCACCCGCAGGCATTGCTGAAGGTCCGGGTGGCCTTATGTGGACTCGTTGGAATGTCTTTGATGTCGTCCACATGAGTGATGATATACGTCTTGTCTGGCAACTGGTTGCCCTTCCTCCTTTTCAGAGACCTGGTCGGGGCCGGACGCGCTACCTCCTCTTCATGCGCCTCCTCTTCAGAACCTGACTCGGAGCCAGAGTCATCGTTGAAGGAGTTGGAGTTCGAGGCAGGTTCGTCTTGGGCAGCTGTGACAGCCGCCTCGAGGGCATGTTCCTTGGCAAGCTCGAGGGCAAGATCCTTGGCCACCTCGTAGGCATGTTCCTTGGCCGCCTCGGAGGCACCTTGAAAGGACCAAGATGCCGACTAGAGGGGGGGTGAATAGTTGGCTTATAAAATTTCCCCTTTTAAGTCTTCTATTTAAGTTGTCAGGTTAACTTCACAGATTAATAGTGACAGCTGTGACACAGGTAAGTGACACAGATGAGAACTATGTGTAAATTAACACACAGCTGTCACACAGGTGAAAGGCACAGGTGAAAAGATAACCTAACACAGGTGATCTACTTAGACTATCTGAGACACAGGTGCTAGCACAGATGAGAACAAGTGAATGTAACAGCTGAGTAACAGCTGACCACACACAGGTATAAAGGTAAGCTAGCACAGGTGAAAAGGTAAGTACAACAGAGCAAGTCTAAGAGACACAAGCAAGCAAGAGTAAACAGATAAGCATGCAGTACAGGAAAGTAAAGGAGACTCAGAGATTTTTCACCGAAGTTCCCAACTCTTGCAGAGAAGGTACGTCTCCGTTGGAGAGACCACTCCTAAGAGATGGCCAGCACTGAATCGTGCTTGTTCTCCGAGTACCTGATCTTTCAGGACTCTTCCTTCTTGCTTGTGGAGATCCTTTTGCCTTGCAGCAGGTAGACCTCAGAACACCTTCACAAACTACTGGTTCAGCCCACACAAGCTTGGGTGATACCAGCAACTCCTACACCCGTCTAGGAGCAGACAAACTCCAAGAGTAACAGATGATCCAGCAGCAATCTCTTGGAGGAACCTTTGCTCGTGCTCTAGCTCACAAACCCACTCGAACTAACCCTTAGGCGCTTGGCTCTTGTGGAGTGGTTGGAGGCTTTGCAACGGTCGTATGAGAATCACTGATTTGAGCAAGGTTGAGGACAGAGTCCTCCCCTGGTCCCCTATATATAGGGTCCACAGGCACCTGACCGTTACCCTGTTGCCACGTAGGATTAAGTGAGCCACCGGTGTCAACCACCTGTGACACAGCTATACCCTACGCTCAACTGTAACCGGCTCAGGCAGACCGACACCTGTGTCACCGGCGGCACACACAGGTGAACCCTTAGCTGATAGCAGCACTACCCAGCCCGGTCCTGGCACACTACATGCCCTCAGCATACTCTACCTAAGCTACCTGAAAAGGAGAGAACCTCCGATAGACCCCTGACACAGCAGACCCTACCGCAGAGCAGTTCCCTTAGCTTTTACAAGCTCTCTCCCGGTACAGAGGTGTACCTGAGTCATAGAGCGGAAGACCACCTGTGACACAGCTGTGTCACACAGGTGCCTAAGGCTCTAGGGTTTTCACACAGCTACATACTTTTGTGCAAAGCTATTGACACAGGGCAATTGGCCTCAAAGCACCAATCCCCTTGACCAACACTCTGAGCAATGAGCAAGGTTCCCTTAGACAACTGCTACTGTTTCATCCCTCTTGATAGTACGGGTGGTTCCTATGGACTCAAAGAAACTAGCAAATCTAGGCTTCACCTGCCACCAGCTGAAGTCACGGCCCTTGACGCATCAAGCCACCATCACCCTGCTTGCAGCTCCCTGCACAGCACCAGCTTCTTCTCAGCTGTGGCACAGCTCCCTAGCACAGCCATCTCTTTGTCCTTGAACCCACCTTGTACCTTTTTGGTGGCCATCCTTCTCTGGATAGCCCTTCATCATGGAACCTGTAAGATCTGCTTACACTCAAATGTAAACATTAGATTCCAGTTTAGGTTGCCATTAACCATCAAAACCAAATTAGGGCCTAGATGCTCTTTCAATCTCCCCCTTTTTGGTGGTTAGTGGCAACCCAAGCTTCACACATTCAAATATATAGAATTGAATTGAAGAATTGAAACATGTGAAAGTTGGTAGAATATACTCCCCCTGAATCTGTGCATAAAAGATTTGTTTGACAAGAGATGCACAGTTAACAAGTTTCAAGCATGGGAAGTATTTTCTGGTGACTTGCATTCTTATCAGTTTAAGTATGTTGATGAATGATCAGAGCATTATGTTCCTCATCAGAGCATACATGAAAGTCAGAGCAAGCCATATTAAAAACATATGTACCTCAGAGCACAAAATGCACAAAGATATCAGAGCATATGAATTAAGCATTTGATATGTGCATCAGGGCATGATAGACATGTATATATCAGAGCATACATACATAAAACATGTACATATCAGAGCATACATATATAAATGGTATCAGAACCATAAAGCATGTAAAACAAAACAAACTATGAATCTGAATATTCACACATGTTTGTATTAGGGCAAGATGTGCATTTAAAGCATACCAAAAATGTGTATCAGAGCATTATCAAGAATGTGTATCAGAGCATTACCAAACATGTGTATCAGAGCATTCCAACATATATAAAAGAGAGCATAAGAATGCATAAGACATGTATCAGATCAAAAGATTTGCATAAAACAGATACGATGTTATCAAGACATAAGATACAATAGAAGAACCAAGTCTTGATACATCATTTTGAAAATAAGCTTTCCCTAGCACCACTCTACTCTCTCTCCCCCTTACTCTACACACTCTCTCCCCCTTTGACACTAAAACACCCAAAAAGGAAGACAGGAGGAAGAGATGCTTCAAGAAGACTTGCTCTTCAGCAGCTGGAGAACCTCTGAGAACTGGCTGGACATAGCTGAGAGCTGATTGGACATATCTGAGAGCTGAGATTGCACTTGATCCATGTCGGCTTTCAGATGAGAGACTTCTTCTCGAAGCTGGCGATTCTCTTTTCGCAGGGCAGAGAGATGAGCTGGAATGACCTTGGTCACAAAAGCTGTGGAAGGGTTGCAAGAGGTGTCATCATCATCATCATCATCTGGGTTTAGCACAGGTGCAGCAGCTGTGGCACCGGTGGGGACTTGTCTTTGCACAGGTGATGACTGAGGATGAGCAGGTCGAGCAGCTGTGTGACTGGGAGATGACACAGCTGGTCCCGGGGAGTCTCCAAATAATGCAGGGACTGCAACCTCATCTGGGTGATCATCTGCCTGAGGTCTAAGCTGGGTTTTGATTGTCTTCACAGAGAGGTCAAGAGAAGAGCTCAGAAGACTTGTTCTTTGAAGGATCATGTACATGATGTACGATCCATACCTCAGCTTAGCCTTTTTGTCCTTGGAGACAGCATCTATCTCATGAAAAATGTATCTTGCAACATCAAAGTGCTGATTCTTGGCTATATGCACCAATATCTGCCAGGTTGCATTGTAAACAGCATCTGTGTTACCCCCTTTGGGTTGAAGAGTGACATTGAGAATCTTGATCAGATGCTTGGCAGTGATGGTTATACCCTTGAAATAGACATGATCTGTAGGGGACTTGGCAGGGAATCGGAAGTTCCTTGGATAGAATTTTCTTCTCACTTCATTTGGAACTGGTGCAAGCTTGAAAAGATTTGGCATGCCTGGTTCCAGAGGAGCATGCATCAAGCTATTGAACTCTGGAGCTGTGATTGAAAGAAGTTGACCTCTTGTCATCCAGAGCATAACATCCTGATTCTGCTGTTCTATCCAAACTGTGGCATAGAACTCCTTGATGATCTCAGGATCATAAGCTTGCTGAAGATTGCATAGGAATTCAAGACCTGAGGCTTGGATCAGAGAAGGAACTGCTCTCAGTCTTGAATCTGACATAGCTGACCAGTCAATGGTCTTGCAATCTACAAATCCTTTGGAGCCAAGTATCTCATGGTATACACCCCTTTGATGATCATTGTGGAATCTGGGGTCTGAGCAAGATGGAGCTATAAACTCCTGATCTTCAGAGAAGTATGGGTTTGTTGACCTCATCTTTATGAATGAACTTGGTCTCATTGAGGCAACTTTGCTCTTGGATCTCTTGGGATCACTCTTTGGCAGTTTCTTGGCATCAGCTCTAGAAATAAATTCCATCTGATTGGCCTCAGTCCTCAGAGCATGAGAGAAGATGTAATGATATTTATCCTCCATGTCTTCTTCTCTGACTGAGTGACTGGGAGAGC
>JAGXJF010002443.1:0-121962 GCA_019208055.1 Stipa capillata
CTCCTATTCACCCCCCTCTAGTCAGCATCCTCGGTCCTTTCAGTAGCGCATTGTTAGTGTTTAGGGTTGGTTTAGCTCATGATCATCTTCCAGAACTAATCTTGCTCGAAATTGAACGGCAAAAACCAGTAAAACCCTAGTTTTCTAAAATCTGCTGTCTGCCTCTGCACGTAACTGTGTCACCGCTAGGGTCTCACCTGTCACACAGGCAAGCCTATTCCATAGGCAGAGACCTTGGTTGTTACTAAGTCTCCACCTGTGTTACCTCATACTCACACAGGTGTCTCACACAGCTACTATCTTCTGCATCTCAGGAACCCCTCTTACCTACATTCTGTCTTATCTATCTTGTTTCTTCAGATGTCTTCAGATTCTGAGAGAGCAGACAGTGGGCTCAAGTGGTCAGATCCAGAGGAGTCCAGCAAAGAAATCAATATTTCAGATTCTGATAAAGAAAGAGAAAGGCTGAGACAGAAAGAGGAGGCTGCTGAGAAAAGAAGGGCAAGCCAAAGGGCTTACAGGCAGAGGAGAGCTGCTGCCAAGAAAGCTTCAGCTACTGTTTCTCAGGCTGGTCAGTCCAACTCTGCTCAACGTGCTCTGGCCAAGAGGACAAGATCCTCATCTGATGTTGCTCACACCTCGTTGGGAAAAGAGGCTGCCAAGAAAACCAAGAAAGCAGTAAAGAAGGGCTCAAAACCCTCAATTGTAGATGTGGTGTTGCCTAGGGGCACACTTACAATCAGAGAGCCTGCCCCAGAGCCTCAAGTATCTCAAGAAGATCTTGAACATGACAAGCTTATCCTTGATGAGTTGGACAAGCTGGCAGAGCAAATTAGCACTGAAACTGATGAGGCAGTCAAAAAACAGCTGACAACTATATACACTGCTAAAAGCTTTGAGCTCTCAGAGGCTTCTAGGCCTGTTTCCATGGCAATCCCTGAACCATCAAAAGAAGACAGAGCTCTCATGGAAGAAATTGCAGATCTGCACAAACAATTAAAGTCAGCCACTTCATATGATGCTGAGGTTGAGTTGAGAAGGCAAATTCTTGAGAAGCAAAAGAACTTCTCCACCAGCTGTCTGACAGTGCCTTAATCACAAACCGGTTGAGCTCAAACACTCTGATGCCAGAGATAGGCATCTCATTCTACATATCAGTAAATTGATCAAGAAAGCTGTAACATCCTCAAATTTTTCGGGCTTAAATTTTTTTTAAAGAGAAGAGGATGTGCAACTATGTAATAAACCTATATGTATTTTAGTTGGATTTTATTTCAAATTAATTCAAGGTTTGGAATTAATTTGAGAGCTATAAGAGTGTTTTTGATTTTTAATTCGATCATCATTTGAAAATTTGCCCCAAAAATATTTTTATTGAGTTCCCCATGTTCGAATTGATTTACTGAATTTTTTTGTAATTTTTGGAGCCCATTTAAATCAGTTTTGAATTACTATGCTTTTTCTCCATTTATTTAATTTGAAAATGTTCTTTATTGGGCCAGTAGTTGGGCCAACTGCCACTAGCATGGGCCAACAGCCCAGCTCGTTGGCTGGCAGCCGTGCTCGGCCTGGCCGCAAGCCACGTCGTGCGTTGCTGCAACACACGCACGTGCGCGCGCGAGCGCCGCGGCCGCCGACCGTGATTAGCGCGGTTTTAATTCGGCGTTTTGCCGTTTTATTGCCTAATCAGTGCTCTAATGCTCTTTCCTCTCCTCTATTTCTCCTCTATAAAAAGCCCCCTCTTCCCTGTGGTTTTTCTTTTGCTTCCTCTCCAAAATTTCTTCCACCACCTCTTCTTCTTTCCCAACTCCAGCGGAACTCCAGCAAGCAATTCTGGCCACCACGACGCACCCCACGCCGAGGAGCTTCCCCACGCCGTCGTGCATCTCCTAACGCAACAAATCGTGAGCTTTGTCCACTACACCGACCGTACCGCGAGCTTTTTCTCCAACTCCGGCGATCTTCTTCTCTCCTCGGTTTCTCCACCCACGGTGAGCCTCTCTCCAACCCCTCTTCGAGGTAGACTCCCAACAACCTCTAGATCAAAACCCCTCAGCCAATTTTGGTCCATTATTCATCCATCTTGTGCAACCATGAGTTGATTTCATCCCCAAACCCTACTGCTACAGTAGAATGAATGAACAGTGCTTCCTCATGTACAGTACCCTTTTGCTTATCCCTGTGTCCAATTTTTGGATTCATCCAATCTAGATCTGATTTTTGATCTCAGTAGTAAAATGGAATTGTTAGAACCCCATGAGTCCAATGGTGCGATCGGATTTTTAATCCGACCGCTAGATTTTGAATTATATTCGAATTTGGATGAAATTTGACCAAATTGGGGATAACTTGACTCTGGATGATTATTTTGAAGTTATTTTGTTTGGAGATCACTAGTATGCTAAGGAGTACTTCTGTAAATTTTCATAATTTTTGGACTTGTGTAGAATTTCCTAGAATTAAAATAATATTTATTTTAATTATTAAAAATAGAAATGCTCTCTGTTATTTGTATCCAATTTTTGACTAGGATCAGAGAATCCTAAAACTAATTTACCATGTGAACCAAAAATTTTTTCCTGCAATGGTTAGGGCTATAAAAATCAGGATGTGCTGTAGGTTGATTTAAAATGTATATTTAAAATGCTGAATTGGCATTAATGCCTTTATAAATCTGTTTTAGCTTATAAAAATTCATATCCAGTACTCAATAAATGATGTTATATTCTACGGATGATGTTAAGTCATGAGAGCCCTTTTTGGGTAATTAAATAATGTTTTACAATGATTTTAGTGTAGATTTCATGCTTAGAATAATGGTTTTAATTATTTAAAATACATTTCCAGAACTTTGCCAAACTTGAAATGTCTCTGGAATTGCTATTAAATCATGTTAACCCAATTTTGTGATTTATTAATGTTAATTACTATTTTCTAGATAATTGTTACACTAGAAATGATAGAAATGGCTTTAATTAAATAATGTTCAGATTTAAAATTATTATTAAATCATTTTTGGTACTGTTATGGTACTGTAGACACACCCTAAGTTGTTCCTTGCTTGGTTAGCTCATCCTAATGGTAGGGAATAGCTTTATGATTAATTTCTAGTCTTTAAAATCATAGAAATGCATATGTAATTGTGGTTATGTGTTATAATTTATTCTTTACTGTTATTAACCATTATAAATATTTAAGATTCACCTAAATATTTATTTGTGGTTAATGGTGAATTGGTTTGTCTTTTTATCGTGATTACTAACATGTTAAGGTGTATGCTATGTGTGAATATAAAATACCCGGAAGGGGATAGATATATATATTATTATGTTGTGCATGATTATGGCCAATCCTAGAAGACTCATTGTATCTTCATCACGATGACGGTATCGCGACATCGTTCCATTCCGTCCCTATCTTACCTTCGTCGTGCTTGTCCCTCTCGTGTTGCTTTCTGAAATGTGTTATTGAAAGTCGGTATTTATTGCTTTGCTCGTTGCGTTGCGACAATAGGGAGTGAAGAGACCGACCCGGTGACCGAAGCAGCTGAAGAAGGAGAGTACTACCACAAAGGCATGCCCCCTTTTCTTGATCATATGAACCTATATTTTCGCAGTCATTATATTTTGTCCTTTACAAACATGCATGTTGTTTTTAATCCAGTAGCTAGCGTGTCGATTGACACACTTTTACCCTGTCCGCTTGTCGCCCTTTTTACTTGATACCCTGAGTAGATTAATAGGTTTTTATTCTGAATAGAGTAGAGATATGCTTAGCCATGCTTAAATACATCTTTAGGTTGTTTTGATTTGCCTCCACAGAGGAATGATCTACGGATCGACGATCCTTGAATTGAAACTTGATGTTGAGCTCGCTGAGCAAGGGCCAGATGCCCAATGATTTCCTCTCTCTCTATTCCTCCTATTCTACTCTGGGTGAAACTTACCATCTAAAAGGTGCGGGCAACAGTTGGATCATGTGATGAAGGAGCAATGGTCGTTCTTCAGGAGTGAAGAAGCCATTAGTCGTCCGTATCGAATAAGGCCGAAGTCTTGAAGTTGGAGAATTGTGACAACAGTATAACCACATGCTATATGGGCACTGGCTTGGTCAAGTAGGTTAGTCAGCCTTTGGTGCCGATGTTGCCGTACTGTAGAAGGGGTGGACGTAGCTACGAGGACCCTCGGCACAGATGGGGGGAACGGAGTGCGGGGATGTACTCTCGACTCCGGGCCAGACCCGGTGGGCATGTCACACCTTAGGGGGATCTAGCTAAAAGACCTAGTCACAATCTCCCTGCCGGTACACCGATGGGTGTGTACTACGCTGGCAACGGTCAGTGGCAACAAGACGAGATTGTGTCATGTGGGTAAAGTGTACAAATCTACAGAGTAATAACTAATCGATTAGCCGTGTCCACGGTTATGGACAACACATGACTCATTCTTGATAAAAAGGACATGTCCCTCTCCCCCTTACTACTTCCCTCTACCCCTATGCTGATGGAACCTATGGTCGAGCTAAGGCAAGAGTTCCTTGCTCGAAGGTGTTGGTTGAAGACCATACGCTGGAAAAATACCCCTAATATTAAAAACTGTTTTATATCAAAATGCTGCCTTCAAATCTACTACAGTAATTTAAATTAAAAGTTTGCTTTACGTAACTAAGCCCTAAAGCCTTCCTTTAAAGCCTTGCATATAGTTTGGTAGAACCATCTGCCGCCAGGTGGCTTGCTGAGTACGTGAAGTACTCATCGTGCATGTTTTGTTGTGGTGGTGTGCAGAGGAGTATGCTGAAGAAGGAGCTGAGGAAGACTGCTATTACGATGATCCCGAAGAATAGGTTGCGTGGCTTCCGTCAATTGCCTGTGCCACGGATGGAGCCGCTTCGCTTTTATTTTCCGCTGTTTCCTCTGATGTAATAATGTCGTTAAGACATGGAACTATGTAAGCCATGTGGCATATCGTACTCAAGTTAAGTTTCTTTTTTTTAAACTTTGAATGCATGCAATGTTATTCATTTCGCCTGTGTATCGTCAGCGTGATCCTGGACTGACAAGGATATACACAAGGGGCCTAGTAGTTGAAACTAGACTCTCGCAAAAGCCAACTCTCTACCAAGTGGTCTTGAGAAATAATCTTGAAGAAATAAATGAGATGTTGGGCAAAGCTATGAACATGCCTTGAGGCCCTGAGAAAATAGCCTTGATGGCTGAAGTGAAACTCAAGCAGGGCTAGCTCTCTAGTGAAGTCAGATCAATTTCTGTAGCCCCATCTGCACCAAGTGTCAAGAGAAAAAGGTCTGACACAGTTGTGGTCATTGAAGAACCACCAGCCAAGAAGCAGCCAGAGGCAGATGTTGTGATCATCTCAGAAACCACACAGAGCTCCAAGCCATCAGTCAAAGATCAGCTTGATCAACAAAAGGAAGCTCTAAAAGAATTGAAGAAGGAGATGCCACCACTTGTGTCACAGGTGGCCAGCCCAGCCAAGTCTGATCTGCAGACATAACAGCAGAGGAGCAGAAGAACTTTAAGCTTTGTAAGTGTGGACATACTTTCCTCCCTGGATGTGCAGAATCCAATGTCTCCATCTCAATTCCTAGTATCTGAGGTAGAAGAGCAAGCTGCAAAAGAGGCCCATGTGCCTTCATCATCTCCAAAGGCTGGATCAGTGAAGCCTTCAGAAGCTGCCAAGTCTACTAGTCTACAGCTGCCTCAACCAGCTGTGCCTCAGGCAGAAGAAGTTCAAGCTCAAGAACCCCACTTGTCTCCATCACCTGTGTCACCATCAGCTGCTCCCAGTGCTCAAGCACCTGTGTCCTCACCTGTGGCACAGGCAAGTGGCTCAGCTGATAAAGAGGAAAGCTCTAAAAGCCAATCAGATGATGGAAGAGGAGTGTCAGTGACTCCACCCAGGGCTAGAGAACCAAGAGCTGATTGTGATGAAGATTACCAGGCTAAAAGCTCATCCCCCAGTGCAGAGTAAGCTAATGAAGAAGAGGAAGACGAAGTTGAACAAGAAGACAGCTCACCCAGTCCCTCAGTAACTGCAGAAGATTTAGAAACCAAGTATCATTACATATTCTCCTATGCTCTGAGGACTGAGACTAATCAGATGCAATTCATTTCAAGAGCTGCAGCAAAGAAGCTTCCCAAGAGTGACCCTAAGAAGTCCAAGAGCAAGGTTGCCTCAATGAGCACAAGTGCCTTCATCAAGATCTAGAATTCATTTGCAATCTTCAGCAAGGATATGACCCAGAGATCATAAAGGGGTTCTATGTCACAGTTTGGGTAGAACAGAGCAAACAGGATGTCATGCTCTGGAGGACAAGAGGTCAGCTGCTGTTGGTGTAGAGACGCCTCTAGCGGTGGTCTGGTTGGACCTCCTTTGGGATTCAGCCCGGGGCGCAGTAGGAGTTCTCTTGTGAGCTGGTTACGATTTCCGGAGAGGAGGGTCTAGTGCAGGAGACGCAAAGATTTACCTAGGTTCAGGCCACCTCGGAGGTGTAAAACCCTACGTCCTGCTTTTGTGTGTGTATATTGGCGATTATCCGAGATTACAAAGCCCTTGTCTGCTCCAAGGGAGTTCTTCGCCAAGAGATCTAACCCTAGAGTTCTTCAACCTAAGAAAAGATCAACTCGGAATTGTCTAACGGAAATTTGCTCCACCCTTTGCATGGCCTCGGCTCTCCCCTTATATACCTGGGGGTTGACCAAAATGGCCGGAGGGTACTGCTGAAGACGTGGGCACTACAGGGCTGCCCATGCCTTACACTTAATGCGCAGCGCGGACTTCCGTGCCGGACGTCTCCCCGCTGCGCCTTGGAACTGTGGCTCTGACACCTTTATGCCCGGCGGGTCCCGCGAACGGAGACTTACTGGGCTCCTTCTGACAGAGTTGGTGAGACACCCGCTCCTGGACCCCGAGCGTCAGCGATCAAACCCGCGCAACGGAGCGCGCGGCGACGCGTCCCAAGGGGTAAAAAGGCTGACAGCGACAGGGGCGTGCGGTGCGGCGCGCCCGGTCGGTCATCAGACCTGTCAGTCGGGCCCATCTCTCGGCAGGGCGATAGCTAACGGGGCTTTCGCCTGAGCGGGTGGGGCCCGACCTGACCGTCATCATGCCCTCACAGGGCTTAGGATTCCTTGTCGGAATGACGGGTATCAAATGCCTCTGCCAGGGCTGAGGCTTGTTAAGAAGCTAGCCGCTCGATAGCGTGCCCAGAGGTGGGCCCCACGGGGGGACACGACCACCCCCGAGCACTTCGGTTCCGAGCAGCTCCTTCAACTGGGAGGGGCGCCAGCTGTCTCAGGCTGCCCCCCGGGCGACCTCGAGCGCTCGGGGAGCACTCGTTGGAGAGCCGCTCGGGGCCCCTTACGGGGGGAGCTCCAGGAGGAGTGCTCGGGGGAACATCCCGAGCACTCCCCTGGGCCCCGCACCTCTCGGGACGCCAGGCGCTCGGGTAAGGGGCCCCGAGCGCTCCCTTGATTACTGAGCCTTAAACTCTCGGGAGCCCAAGGCCCTTTCTGGTTACTCACACAGATGCGATGCCCGAGGAAGGCCCCCGAGCACTTTAGGCTTGACCGCCAGATCCACTTGACAGCCGGGGCAGGGCCTATGACCACACCGACCCGGCCGCCACGTGTCTCGCTCCGCGGCATCTGATTGGCCTCCTCTCGCCTTGGGCCTGGGCCCCCATCCCGCCGATAGTAGCCCCCGGCCTTGTCTCCCAGCGACGGCCCGAGGGGCCGCGGCTGGGGATAAGGCCTTTCCTCCTTGGGCCAAGCAAAGATGCCGGCCCATCTTCATGCGCCCTGCGGAGGGGCGCTTTAACGCGCGCACGCGGAATGGAGGGGAAGCCCAATCCGCGCGCCCCATCCGGCGGCGGCGCTTCGGGCTTCACCCCGCGCGGGAAAGGCGCGCTGCTTTTCGCATAGCATGCAGACGGTTGCGTGCTCCGGGTTTCGCGCGACCACAACTTTACTGCCAACGACAGTAAATTGGCAGCCCATGATTACGCGAAAACCGCCGGGTGCGAGCAGTTGATCTTCTGCGGTTTTCTCCTTTAAAAGAGAACGACCCCACACCTTTTCAACTTCCGAATCTTGCACAAACGCCCTGCCTCCAAAGCTCTTGCGCTCGCTTCATCTTCTTCCTCTCGCCGCCTCCTTCTTCGCCTCCCGAAAGCTCTCTACGCCGCCACTCCGCCGCCGCCATGACCCGCCGCAAGAGTCGCCGCAACTCCCCGACCCCGAACCCACCCGCCATGCTTCCCAGGTCCTGCTTCCTCAACGAGAAAGCGATGGACAAGATCCAGATGCTAACGGTGCCGGAGGGCCGTCCGGACCCGGCGGTGGTGCGGCCGGCGACGCATCCGCCGGAGCCGCGGCCGAATGAAACGGTGATCTTGCCTCCGCCGCCTCCTCCGCCCGCAGGCCAGCTGGCGCCGGGGTTCGGAGGCAGCGGTTCCGGGCAAGGGCCCTCCGGGCAGCGCAGCTCCGGACCGCCGCCTCCTCCGCCCGCGCGCCCTGGGGCGCCGGGGATTGGAGGCGGCAGTTCTGGGCGAGGGCCTTCCGGAACTGCGCCGGCCGGAGGCTCATCGGCGGCAGGGCGCGGACGCCGCCGCCGGACAGAAAAGAAAGGTCCCGCCGGCGCCCCCTGGTTCGGGACCCGAGGTCCCGAGGGGCAAGTGGCGGTAAGCGAAAACTCTCCCCTTTTTTGTCTAAGTGTTGCGCTCGGGAGCTGATCCGAGCTTGATTGTGTTAAACTTTTCAGGGAGACCAAGAGGCCTCGGCAGTCCCCGAGCTCGCCTACCCGCCCCGAGGGCTCCATCTACCCCGAGCGTGGGCGTGGACCCGAGAACGCCTGCGGCTCCGAGCGTGGCTGCGGTTTAGAGCACGGCTGCCGCTCCGGGCGGTCTTCCGGCCCCGAGCGAGCCGGTGGACCCGACCCCGAGCGTGCCTTCCACCTCGAGCGCAAACCCAACCCCGAGCGCGGTGCCAGCCCCGAGAGCTGAAGCCGCCTTGCGGGAAGAGTGCAGCCCGCGCCGGAGGATGGGGCCGGAGTGACGGAGAGCGCCGTCCTGGAGGAGGAGGAGCCGCGTGCCACCGCGCCCGAGGAGCAGATGGCGGTACTTGGGCAGGGAAGCGGTCCCCGATGGAGGGGACCGAGAGCATCTGGCCCGAGGGAGAGGCCAGTGGCTCGATCATCGCCGAGCGCCCCGAGCCCCAAGAGGAGGAGCTCGGGTGCCTCGACGTTATCGCTCTGCCCGTGGGGCAGCCCGCCGCGCGCCGTGGCGAGACATCTCGGGGGATCCCCCCTGACATGTTTGACGCCGCGCGCGCTGCGATCGACAAGGTCCAGGAGGATCTCATCTCTAAGGAGAAATCCTTAGAGGATCGGGAGGCCGCGCTCGCGGACGCGGCGGAGAACTTCTTAGCTCGTTCTCGCATCGCCAAGCGGGAGTACGAGAGGGACACCGCCGAGATCCTTCGGGAGCGGGAGGCCCTGGATCTGCTGGCGAGGGAGCTCATTGAGAAAGAGAATGACCTCAATGAGCGGGCCTCGCAGCTTGCCCCGCGCGAACGGGACTTGGAGGCGTGGGAGCAGCACGCCCGCGAGGAGAAGGAGCAGCTGGACCAGCGCGCCGCCGACATCGCCCGCCATGAAGAGCAGCTCCTTCTTCGCGAAGGGGAAGCTGAGACGAAGGCGCTGGAACTCAGCGAACGCGAGAAAGCCCTCGAAGAGGGATCGAACTCGCTGGAAGCTGAAGTCCAAGCGCGCGTCAATGCTGCTTGCGGGGAGCTCGCCAAGGAGATGGCAGAGCTTCGCGCGGAAGTCCAGCGTGTCGGGGAGCGGCTCGAGGACTCGCGCGTGTCCAAGCGCAACCTCCAAGCCAAACTCCAAGAAGTGGAGGAGGCGAGGCGGCGCGAGTCTTCAGAATCGGCCGCAGCGCTGAAGGAGGCGGAGAGGAAGAACCTTGAACTCATCCACGAGCGGCGCGAGACGACGAACATGATGAGGGACATCTTCTCCCGTGCACAAAGCGCCGTTCGGGATGCTGGACTTGGGCTAGCCTCCTTGCCGGGGGGGATCGCGGAGACCCCCGGGAACGTCGCGCTGGGCTTCCAGGACATCACCGAGCGCCTCATCGGGCTTGGCGAAGCCGTGACCCGCCGGCTCGAGGAAGAAGGCCGGGAGCTGGCGGCCGCGGTGGCGGAGCACACCTTGACGTGCTACCGCAGCCGCGACCCGGACTTCCCCCCTGGAACCAGCCGCGCAGGGAATCGACGAGGCCGGCGAGGAGGAAGCTCGGAGGGCGGTCCGCGGGGTGGCCGAAGAAATCGCCCAGCGCTTTGCCCGCGAGGAAGACGCCGGCGACGACGGCAATGGCGAGGAGTAGCTCCTCCTTTATCTCTTTTTTTGCTGTTCTTAGTCCAGGGCGTGGAAGCCCTTTTGTAAGAACTTGTGTTTGATTTTTTGCTATGCAAAGAACTCTGGCCCGAGGGCCTTTTGTCCCTTGCTTTCTTCTTCTTGTGCTTGTGTTGGAACTGGAGCTTGGTGTGCCGCGACTCCAAAAGGGTTTCATTTCCTTGTCGCTTCGGGCGAAGCGTCTGGCTCTTGTTCGGAGAGGAACGGAAACCGGTCCTCGGGTCGCCCCGAGGGCCCAGCCCCCCGAGAGCTGGACGCGCCGCGGCTGAAGCTAGGGAAGCCCCGCCCTCGGGACACAGGGTGTCCCCGAGCCGAGCTCCTCCTAACTCCTTTGTTTTCCTGCAAAAATTGTCCAAGTCTTTGCGAGGACGATTGTTGGAACAAGTAGTTGTTAATATATGTCGTACTAACCATTGCATTTATATAATTTTTCTTATTTTTGACAGCTTTCATTTTTACGCGGCAATGTTTCCTTATGTCTCTGAAACGCTACTGGAAAAACCGCCGGGCGCGTGCGAAAGTGCGTAGGGTACTCAGGCGGCTTATTTGCCAGGCTGGTGTCCGGGGTTAAGGAACCAGGCAGGACACCAGGGCTTTGAGCAGACAACCCGAAGCACTCCCCGTGACTCCCGCCGCTACCTTCAGGCAACCCCGCCGTGAACACAGAAGATACTTGGAAAAATTGGCGAGTAAAAACTATTCGCCCGTATAATGCTCGGGGACTTTAAAAACATAGAGGCATGATTGAAAGCTTAGCTTGGAGATCAGGCCCCATGGTATATTGGCGCCCTGAGACTTAGCGTTGATCCAGCGGGCGGTACCCGGGGACTTCGTCATGGTGAACTGTAACATCCTCAATTTTACGGGCTTGAAATTTTTTTTTAAAGAGAGAAGGATGTGCAACTATGTATTATATGTTAAAAATATTTTGTTGGATTTTTATCTCAAATTAATTCAAGTTTTTGAATTAATTTGAGAGCAAAAAGTGTGTTTTTGATTTTTAATTTAATCATCATTTGAAAAATTGCTCCGAAAATATTTTTATTGGATTCCCCATGTCTAAATTGATGTACTGGAATTTTTTTATAATTTTTGGAGCCCATTCAAATCAGTTTTCAATTAATTTGTTTTCCTCATATAATTTAATCCGAAAATTAAATAAATAAAAGGGAGTGGGGCCCAGCTGCATGCATGCATGCATGCAGCCAGGCGCCGTGACGCGTACTGGATTAGAAGGCCGGTGTTTATTTTTTTTCTTTTTCTTTTAATTTTGGTAATTATCTTTTAATCCTAGTGATTATCTTTTAATCTTTATACTTATCTTCTTTTTCTTAAATTGCAAATTCCTGCATTATCTCCTCCTCTTCTCCCCTATCTAAACCCCACTCCCCCTAGGATTTCCCTTGCCTTTCCCTCCCCAACATCTCTTCTCCACCACTTCATCTTCCCCAACTCCGGCAGAACTCCGGCGAGCAATTCCGGCTACACCGTCGCACCCCTACACCGGGGATTCGTGTTGGAGCTTCCCCACGCCGTCGCGCATCTTCTACCGCAAGAATTCGGGAGCTTCTTCCACTACACCGACCGTACCGCGAGCTTCTTCCTCAACTCCGGCGATCTCCTTCTCTCCTCCGTTTCTTCACCCTCGGTAATCCCCTCTCAAATTCCTCTCCGAGATAGACTCCCCACAACCCGAGCAACATTTCACCTCAACCAATTTTACCCATCTCCATTGATCCAACCCTAGATTGTGTTGTTCTCCCCAAACCCTAGATTTTGCTCTCTGTTACTGTAGCGTGAACAGTACTCGCGTGTACTGTTCATATGCTACAGTATCCCTCTGTCCTATTTAATTTTTGGCTCCATCCAAATCTTGTCCGATCTGTAATCTTATGATTAAAATGGAATCGTTAGGACCCCACAAATCCAACGATGTAATCGGATTTTTAATCCGACCGTCGGATTTTGAAATATATTTAATTTAGCATGAAATCTGAGTAAATTTTGTGATATCTTTGTACTGGAAAGTTATTTTGAAGTGAATCTTTTTCTGTAGATCATTAGTATGATAGGGAGCGTTTCTGGAAATTTTCATGATTTTTGGATTAATATAGAATTTGCTAGAATTAAAATAAGCTTTAAATCAATTATTAAAAATGGTAATGCTCTCTGTTATTTTTGTTCAATTTTAGTTTAGGATCAGAGAACCCTAAAGACAATTTACCATGTCAACCAAAGTATTTTCGCTGTAATGGTTAATGCTATAGAAATCAAGTTGTGTTCTAGATTCATTTTAAATTGTTATTTAAATGCTGTTTCTAGTACTAAGTCCATTATAAATCTGTTTTAACCTCTAAAAATGCATGTCCAGTACCCAATAATTCATATTATATTATTTTAATGTTGGAAAGTCATAAGAACCATTTTTGATAATTTATTAATGTTTTTCCATGCTTTTAATGTAATTTCCATGCTTAGAAAAATGATTTTAATTGCTTAAGTTATATTTCCAGAACGCATGTAAACATGAAATGTTTCTGGAATCAGTATAATAACATGTTGATTCAATTTCATGATTTATTGATGTTAATTAGTATTTTCTACTTATTTGTTACACTAGAAATGCTAGAAAATGCTTTAATTAATTAATGTCCAGATTAAAAATTATTATTAAATAATTTTTGGTACTGTTCTAGTACTGTTAACATGTTCCAAATTGTTTCATACTTGGTTAGTACATGTTAATAGTAGAGAATACAATTTAGCTTAATTTCTAGTCTTTAAAATATTAGAAAAGCATGAGTAAATCTAGTTTTTATGATGTTAATTTGTTTTTACTGTTATTAACCATTATAAATATTTAGGATTCACCTAAATATTTATTTGTGGTTAATTATGAATTGTTTGTCCTTTTATTTTAATTACTAGCATGCTAAGGTGTATGTGTGTATGTATAATTGAATATCTATTAAATATACCCAATAAGGGTTATATACTATATATATATGTCTATGGTTATGGCCAACCCTAGAAGACCATTCTTTCTTCGCGATGACGCTATCGCGTCATCGTTCCATTCCACCTCACCTTACCTTCATCGGGCTTCTCTCTCGTGTTGCTTTTCGGAATGCTTTCCTGGAGTTGGTTGTTTATTTATGTTGCTCGTTGCGTTGCGTCAATAGGGAGTGAAGAGACCAACCCGACGATCGAAGCAGCTGAAGAGGGAGAGTTCTACAACGAAGGCATGCCATCTTTTCTTGATCATGTTGATCCTATATTTTTAAAGTCATTATATTTATTGTTCATAAACATGCATGCTGTTTTATTCTAGTAGCTAGCGTGTCGACTGACACACTTTTACCATGTCCGCTTGTCGCCCTTTTACCTTGATACCCTGAGTAGTATAGTAGGTTTTATTCTGAATAGAGTAGAGATATGCTTAGCCATGCTTAAATACATCTTTAGGTTATTTTGATTTGCCTCTACAGAGGAATGAATATCGGATCGATGATCCTTGTTGAAACTTGTTGAGCTCGCCGAGCTAGGGCCGGATGCCTGATGTTGTCCCTCTCTCTCTATTCTTCCTATTCTACTCTGGGTGAAACTTACCATCTAATATGGTGCGGGCGACAGCTGGATCATGTGATGAAGGAGCATATGGTTGCCTACCCGCAGAAGGCCGGTTTAAAGGAACCATTGGTCGTCTGTACCGCATAAGGCCGAAATCATGTAATTGGAGAATTGTGACAACAGTACAACCACATGCTATATGGGCACTGGCTTGGTTAAGTAGGTTAGTTGAGTCTTGGTGTCGACATTGCCGTACCGCAGAAGGGTGGACGTAGCTACGAGGACCTCGGCACAAAAGGGGGCCACGTAGGGTAAGCGGGTGCACGCTCCTCCGTGTCGAAACCTAGTGGGCATGTCACATCAGGATGAAACTGGCTAAAAGATCTCGTCACGGTCACCCTGCCGACACACCGATGGGCGTGTGTACAAGCCTGCGCAGCTTGGCATAAGGGGATGATCGTGTCATGTGGGTAAAGTGTACACACTCTGCAGAGTTAAAACTAATCGGTTAGCCGTGTCCACGGTCATGGACAGCACATGCCTCATTTTTGATGAAAAGGACCTGTCCCTCTCCCCCTTGCTACTTCCCTCTACCCCTTTGCTAATGAACCTATGGTTGAGCTAAGGCGGGAGTCCTTACTCGAGTGTGTTGGTCGTGGACCACACCTGATGAAAACACCCTTGATAATAAAACTGTTTTACATCAAAATGCTGCCTTCGAATCTATCCTAATATTTCAACTAGAACCGCATTTACGTAAATAAACCCTACAGCCTTCCTTTGAGGCCTTGCATATAGTCTGGTAGGACCATCTGCTGCCAGGTGGCTTGCTGAGTACGCGAAGTACTCACCGTGCATGTATCTTGTGGTGGTGTGTAGAGGATTATGCTGAAGAAGGGGCTGAGGAAGACCTCTTCTATGACGATCCCGAAGAATAGGTCGCGTGGGCTTCCGTCAATTTGCCTGTGGCACGGATGGAGCCGCTTCGCTTTTATTTCCGCTGTTTTGCCTCTGATGTAATAAATGTCGTTAAGACATAGTACTTTGTAAGCCATGTGGCATATTGTACTCAAATTATGTTTTATCTTGAATGCATGTGATGTTATTCATTTCGCTTGTGTACCGTCAGCATGATCCTGGGACTGACGAGAATGTATACAAGGGGAATCTGGTAGTTGAAACCAGGTTCTCACATGAACCTGTTCACTTCATGAGCGATTATACAGCTTACTTAGCAAAAGGGACGTTTTCCGCAAGGCCTTCCAGGGCTTGCCTGTTGTCGCGGCCCACGGGTTTTCGGATCTGCCGACCTGTCTTGAGCACGAGGAGTGAGGCTACCCAAATGACATGAAGCTGGGTAGCGCTCGGGGTTGCTAACCATCGGAGCACGAGTGGTCAGGGGCTTATTTGCCCTGACTCGGGTGTGCTCGGGGTACTGCTAACCACCCGAGCGTCTTACGGCCCGCGAACAGACATCAGATTAGCTCGACTGCTCGTACCCGGACAGGTGGGACCTATTTGCACCGTGGGGGACTTGGGATCCCGGTACCCGCACGGAAAATGACTCTTTTGCTAGCTAGCGAGGGGATGTTGGTATTGAATAGAAAAATTGACATTGAGCAGGGGATTCTTAAAAGGAAAAATGCATCTTTATATTGATAATAATGCTATTCAAATAGCTTGGGATACAAGGGAGCCCCCGAGTGCGGGCGCGAGCGCGTGGGATACTCGGGTGACCTTTGGCCGGACCAGTGCTCGGGGTTAAGGAACCAGGCCGAGCAACCAGGGCTTGGGTGACAGACCCGGAACTTCCCGTGACTCACTTTTGGCACTCGGGGAGCTGACCCTAAAAAGCAAAAACTTACCCGGGGCATTCACGGGGAACACTTGCGCAGGAGCTCGATGTTCCAGGCGTTGGGCAGCGGCATCCCGTCCTCGGCAGCCAGCCTCACCGAGCCTGGTCGGGTAACTCTGGTCACTCGGTAGGGGCCCTCCCACATGGGGGAGAGCTTGTTCTTCTCTTCCCGCGTCTGGACGCGGCGAAGCACCAAGTCCCCGACTTCGAGCGACCGCGGCTTGACACGGCGCTGATGATAGCGCCGGAGGCTTTGCTGGTATCTGGTGGCGCGGAGGGCAGCTCGGAACCTATGCTCTTCAAGGAAGTTGATGTCTTCGAGCCTGCGCTGACCTTGATCTTCCTCCAAGTACGCCGCGACCCGAGGGGACCGGAAAGCGAGCTCGGAGGGAAGGACTGCTTCTGCCCCATAAACGAGGAAGAAAGGGGTTTCACCGGTCGCCCAACTGGGGGACGTCCGGATCGACCAAAGGACAGCAGGGAGCTCTTCTATCCAGCCAGCGCCACACTTCTTGAGCCTGTCAAAGGATCTCGTCTTGAGCCCCTGGAGGACCTGAGCGTTAGCACGCTCGACCTGTCCATTGGCCCGGGGGTGCGCGACAGAGGCGAAGCAAATTTCTGTCCTGAGGGCATGGCAGTACTCGAGGAAGGCATCGCTCATGAACTGAGTGCCGTTGTCGGTGATGATGCGGTTAGGCACCCCGAACCGGCTCATGATGCCTCGGATGAACTTGATCGCTGACTGCTTATTGATCTTGACGACCGGCTCAGCTTCTGTCCACTTGGTGAACTTGTCGATGGCGACGTAGAGGTGCTCGTAGCCCCCGACTGCTCGGGGGAACGGGCCTAAGATATCCAGCCCCCAGACCGTGAAAGGCCACGAGAGGGGGATGGTGTGGAGTGCCTGAGCGGGCTGATGTATCTGCTTGGCGTGGAATTGACACGCCTCGTAGCGTCGAACCAGCTCAAAGGCGTCCTCGAGGGCTGTCGGCCAGTAAAATCTTTGCCGAAAGGCTTTACCGACCAGCGTGCGAGACAGATGCATGGCTACCGCACTCGCCCTCGTGGATGTCCGCGAGCACGTCACGGCCTTCTTCCCGGGAGGTGCGTTTCATGAGAATGTCGTTGGTACCACGCCGGTAGAGGTCCCCATCTACGAGCGCGTACCTTTTGCTTGCCATGCGATTCTTTCCGCAACGGCTTCGACTTCGGGAAGGAAGTTTTCTTTCAGGTATCCTCGGATCTCGGAGATCCAGGAGGTGTCCTGAGAATAGGTGGCGAGCACGAGGTGCTCACCCGGCAGCAGCCTGACGGGAGGATTTCCCACTGAAGGTGCCGTCGGGGTAGACTCGCCTTGGCGCGAGGTTCCCCCTTCGTCTTGGTCGGTGGCCTCGACGGACGGCCGAGAGAGCCTTTCTTCAAAGGTCCCAGCCGGGACCGGCTCCCGAGAGGAGGCCAGTCACGATAGAATGTCAGCGATGTCGTTGTAGCGGCGAGGGATGTGCTGGAGCTCCAGCCCATCGAAGCGCCGCTCCAACCTCCTGACTTCGCTCAGGTACGTCGACATTTGAGGGTCCGAGCATCGGTACTCCTTCGACACCTGATTGACGACTAACTGGGAGTCGCCTTTGACGAGTAAACGGCGGATCCCGAGGGATGCCGCTGCGTGCAACCCTGCAAGGAGGCCTTCATACTCTGCCATGTTGTTGGTGGCGCGGAAGAGCAACTGCACGGCGTACTGGAGTGTCTCACCTGTCGGGGAGGTGAGAACCACTCCAGCCCCCGCACCCTTGAGCGTGAGGGAACCGTCGAAATGCAGAGTCCAGAGCTTGGTTCCTCCTGGTCCCGGGTTGGCGGAGAGCTGTTCGCTTTCGTCTTCGGACACCGGCGTCCACTCGGTGACAAAGTCAGCTAGAGCTCTGCTTTTGACCGCACGGTTGCTGACGAAGCGCAGATTGAACTCCCCGAGCTCGATGGCCCACACGACAACTCGTCCAGTGGCCTCCTGGTTGCGGAGGATGCGCTCGAGGGGGTAGGCTGTAACCACCGAGACCTCGTGCGCTTGCAAATAGTGCCAAAGCTTTCTCGATGCGACGAGCACCACGTAGAGTAGCTTCTGTGCTTGAGGGTAACGCGTCCTGGCGTCGTGCAATACTTCACTGATGAAGTACACGGGATGCTGTTGGGCGCGCACCCGGGTAGAAGGCTCCTCAGGCCCAGCCCCCGAGCGATTGACTTCGTCCCCGAGCAAGGCGGTTTGCTCAGGTTTGCTCGGAGGATGGGGCTCAAGGTCTTCTTCGGGAACATTGCCGCTCGGGGACTCGGACCCGAGAGCTCTGCCCGCTTCCCTGAAACTTTCGCTCGGGAGCTCGTTCACGGGGGCTCCTGCTGGCTGCTCGGGGTCGCCACTCGGAAGCAGGGGCCCGAGAGCCTTCGCCTAGTCGGGGGATGCTGGGAGCCCGGACCCGACTTCCTGTTCGACGACGAGGACGGCGCTCACCACCCGGTGTGTCACCGAGAGGTAGAGGAGCAAGGGCTCCTCGGGTCTAGGTGCCACCAAGACCGGAGGCGAGGTGAGGTACTTCTTGAGGCCCTCGAGGGCCTGCTTGGCTTCTGGGGTCCACTCGAAGTGGCCCGATTTCTTGAGAACCTTGAACAATGAGAGACCCCGCTCCCTGAGCTTGGAGATGAACCGCCCCAAGGCGGCCATGCAGCCCGTTAGGCACTGCACGTCCTTAAGACGAGCCGGCGGGCGCATCTAGTCGATGGCCCGAATCTTTTCGGGGTTGGCTTCTATGCCTCGGCTTGAGACCAAGAAACCGAGAAGCTTGCCGGATGGAACCCCGAAGATGCACTTCTCGGGGTTCAGCTTCATGCGAGTACCGCGGAGACTGTTGAAGGTCTCGGCGAGATCCTCGATGAGCGTCTCCTCGCGTCTTGACTTGACGACGAGGTCGTCGATGTAGGCCTCGATGTTGCGACCTAGCTGCAACTGCAAAGTAATACGCATGGCTCGCTGATAGGTCGGGCCAGCGTTTTTCAACCCAAAAGGCATGTGGACATAACAAAACGTCCCCGCAGGGGTTGTAAATGAAGTTTTTTCCTCATCCTTTACAGCCATACTAATCTGGTGATAACCAGAGTAGGCATCTAAAAAATAGAGAAGATCACACCCTGCGGTGGAATCTACTATCTGATCAATGCGAGGTAAAGGGAAAGGGTCTTTTGGACAAGCCTTGTTGAGATCCGTGTAGTCCACGCACATCCTCAGCTTGCCGTTGGCTTTGGGCACGACAACTGGGTTCACGAGCCACTCGGGGTGGAGGACCTCCCAGATGAAGCCGGCTGCGAGGAGCCTGTCGACTTCATCCCGGACGAACTCCTGCCGTTCTGGTGCTTGACGGCGCACCTTCTGCCGAATCGACCGAGCGTCGGGACGCACGGCGAGGCGGTGCTCAGTCACTTCCCTAGGGACCCCGGGCATGTCAGACGGTTGCCATGCAAACACGTCGGCGTTTGCCCGGAGGAAAGTGATGAGCGCGCCTTCCTATTTGGTGGCCAGGCGGCCGCCGATCTTGACGGTTTTGTACGCGTCCTCCCCCAGGACCACCTCCTTCACAGGGACGGAGTCATCAGCAGCGACTCTGGCCTTGGTCGGGGGCGGACCCGAGCACTCGGGGAGCTCGGAGACGTCGTCGATGGCAGCGGCAACCTTGGAGAAGAGTTGCTCGGTGCAGGCGATGGAGCCCTGAATGTCAGCCAGCACAGCGATGGTGCCGTTGGGGCCCGACATCTTGATCGTCAGGTAAGCATAATGGCATGCCATCATGAACTTGGCGAGCGCCGGGCACCCCAGGATGCCGTTGTAGGGGAGCTCAAACTCGGAGACATCGAAGATGATGTTCTCGGTCCGGTGGTTGCCCTTGGTACCGAAGGTGACCATCAAGGACACCTGGCCCAAAGGCATGGTGAGGCCGGGGGAGACGCTATAGAACGGCAGCGAGGGCTTCAGATCCCCCCGGGGTACCTGCATTTTGCCAAACACCTCGGGGGACAGGAGGTTAAGCCCTGCGCCCCCGTCAATCAGCATGCGGGTTACCTTTATGTTGCAGATGGTGGGGGAGACCACGGGCGGAAAGCGGCCCACGCCCGAGATGTTCTCAGGGTGGTCCGAGCGGTCGAAAGTGATCGGGGACCCCGACCACTTGAGCGCTCGGGATGCATCGGCGCTCGGGGTTGCCGAGCACACCTCACGCGCCAAGAGCTTGAACTGATGACGTGAGGTGGGTGCAAAGACGCCCCCACTGATGGATGCCACCGCCTGCGGCTCCTGGAAGCCGAGGTCTTCCTCTTGTCCACCGGGATTATCGCCGCTCTCGCCGCGGTGCTCCTCCCGCTGCTTCTTGTTCCTCTCGGCGAGGAACTTGACCGTCCGGCACTCGGAGAGGTCGTGCCGGTCGGTCTCGTGGATAGGGCACAACAGGCCCGAGCTCTGCTGGGGAGCTCGGGGTGGCTTCTTGCCGCCGTTTGCCCCGCCGCGCGGGAGCTTACGAGGCTTGGCCTCCGCCGCTGCGACGGGCTCGGACTTACGCTTTTTGCCCTTCTTGTCCCGCTTCCCAGCGGGGCGAGAAGGTCCGGCGCCGTCGAACGCTGATTGGTCGGGGCGCGGGTCGTGCCAAGCACGGGCTTCAGCCGCCTTAGCGCACTTGTCCGTGACAGCGAACAAGTCCGTGGTAGACTGGATGTCCCGAGTGCCTAGCTTCTCAAGCATCTTCTCATCGCGGACTCCCTGTCGGAAGGCGACGATGACGGCCTGAGCAGATATCTTGGGGATGGTGTTGCGCACTTGGCTGAATCGCTGGATGAAGTGCCGCAACGTCTCCCCTTTTCACTGCCGGAGAGCGTGGAGATCGCTCTCCGTGCCAGGGCGCTCGAAGGTGCCCTGGAAGTTCGCCACGAACTGGTGGTAGAGGTCCTCCCAGGACGTGACAGAACCTGGGGGAAGGTTCGGGAACCAGTTGGCCATGACCTTCTCGTCGCCTACAGCGGCCTGCACCACGGTGGGGTAGATCTGGAGGAACTCTTCAGGATGGAAAGATCCATCGTACTTCTGCGGCAGCTCTGACCGGAACTTGTCCGGCCAGGTGACGCGACGAAGTTCAGTAGTGAAGGCCTGGCAATCCGTCCCGTAAAGGGGGGTACCGGTCTCCCTACCTTGCTGGATGCGGTGGTGCACCGGAGAGCGCGCGCGGCCGGGGATAGGGCCGGAGGAGGATTGGCCCTCGTCCGCCCTATTGCGCTCGCGCTGATGCTCGATGGTGGTGCGCGCGTCTTCATCTTCCCTTCGCCTGCCAAGGCGGTGGCGAAGATCCTGGCCGTCCCCCCGGGCAGGAGAAGCAACCGAGGGGGAGATCTACCGCGCCGGCCACTGGCTGATCCGCGTTGTAGATGCGGCGGCACTAGCGGTGAGACCGCGGAGGGGCCGGCGCGGGCGCCCCCACGCCTCGAAGAGGTGTGGGAGCTCCTGGCCGCCGCTTGACGGCGGACGGTGTCGACCAAGTTGGCGATGTCCTGGAGCCATGGGCCCACGGGGGACGCGCCTTCCACCTGGACGGGAGGGTGCCGAAGGAGGAGCTACACCGCCTGTAGCGTGCTCACTTCCCCGGGCTCGTTGAAGTTTAGCCGGCGACGAGGCGGCGGCGGAGAAGACTCGGCGGCGGACCCAGGGGCCCGTGGCCGTGGCTGCTGCTGAGCGGCAGCGGCCGCCGACGTACCACCGGTCTCGTTGCGGCGCCCTCCTCGACTGGGGGGCTCCGAATGAGATGAGCATAAGGACAGATCCAACCTCTCCTCTCCGGGAGGCAGCTCAGAATCCGCCATGGAGGTAGGCTCGAAAAACCATAAGTGCCCCCTATCTGGCGCGCCAGCTGTCGGCGTAGAGACGCCTCTAGCGGTGGTCCGGTTGGACCCCCTTTGGGATTCGGCCGGGGGCGCAGTAGGAGTTCTCTTGTGAGCCGGTTACGATTTCCGGAGAGGAGGGTCTAATGCAGGAGACGCAAAGATTTACCCAGGTTCAGGCCACCTCGGAGGTGTAAAACCCTACGTCCTGCTTTTGTGTGTGTGTATATTAGCGATTATCCGAGATTACAAAGCCATTGTCTACTCCAAGGGAGTTCTTCTCCAAGAGATCTAACCCTAGAGTTCTTCAACCTAAGAAAAGATCAACCCGGAATTGTCTAACGGAAATTTGCTCCACCCTTTGCATGGCCTCGGCTCTCCCCTTATATAATTGGGGTTTACCACAATGGCCGGAGGGTACTGCTGAAGACGTGGGCACTACAGGGCTGCACATGCCTTACACTTAATGCGCAGTGCGGACTTCCGTGCCGGACGTCTCCCCGTTGCGTCTTGGAACTGTGGCTCTGACACCTTTATGCCCGGCGGGTTCCGCGAACGGAGACTTACCGGGCCCCTTCTGACAGAGTTGGTGAGACACCCGCTCCTAAGCCCCGAGCGTCAGCGACCAAACCCGCGCAACGGAGCGCGCGGTGACGCGTCCCAAGGGGTAAAAAGGTTGACAGCGACAGGGGCGTGCGGTGCGGCGCGCCCGGTCGGTCAACAGACCTGTCAGTCGGGCCCACCTCTCGGCAGGGGCGATAGCCAACGGTGCTTTCGCCTGAGCGGGTGGGGCCCGGCCTGACCGTCATCATGCCCTCACAGGGCTTAGAATTTCTTGTCGGAATGACGGGTATTAAATGCCTCTGCCAGGGCTGAGGCTTGTTGGAGAAGCTAGCCGCTCGATAACGTGCCCAGAGGAGGGCCCCACGGGGGGGACACGACAACCCCCGAGCACTTCGGTTCCGAGCAGCTCCTTCAACTGGGAGGGGCGCCAGCTGTCTCAGGCTGCCCACAGGCGACCTCGAGCGCTCGGGGAGCACTCGTTGGAGGGCCGCTCGGGGCCCCTTACGGGGGGAGCTCCAGGAGGAGTGCTCGGGGGAACATCCCGAGCACTCCCCTGGGCCCCGCACCTCCTGGGACGCCGGGCGCTCGGGTAAGGGGCCCCGAGCGCTCCCTTGATTACTGAGCCTTAAACTCTCGGGAGCCCAAGGCCCTTTCTGGTTACTCACGCGGATGCGATGCCCGAGGAAGGCCCCCGAGCACTTTAGGCTTGACCGCCGGATCCACTTGATAGCCGGGGCGGGGCCTATGACCACACCGACCCGGCCGCCACGTGTCTCGCTCCGCGGCATCTGATTGGCCTCCGCCGGCGGTTCGGGGGACCCTGGGCCCCATCCCGCTGACAGCTGCTATCAATAACAGCCCCAGAGTTCAACAGCCTGTTTCATGCACCTGTAGAGCCTGGCATGCCAAATCTGTTCAAATTAGAGCCAGTCTCCAATGGTGACAGAAGGAAGTTTTATCCAAGAAACTTCTCCTTCCCTGCCAATGCCCTTACAGATCATGTTTACTTCAAGGGCATCACTATTACTGCTAAGCATTTGGTCAAGATACTGAATGTTACTCTTCAGCGCAAGGGAGGCAATACAGATGCAGTTTACAAGACAGTTTGGCAGGTATTGGTGCACATAGCTAAGAATCAGCATTTTGATGTGGTCAGATACATCTTTCATGAGATAGATGCTGTTCAGAAGGACAAAAAAGCTAAGCTGAGGTATGGATTATACATCATGTACATGATCCTTCAACGCACAGGTCTTCCAGAATCCACATTTGACACTCAGTGAAGACCTCAAGGACCCAGCTCAGGCCTCAGGTTGATGACCACCCTGATGAGATTGATGTGCCTACTCTATTTGGAGATTTACCAGATCCAGCTATGCCAGTCCCCGGTGATATAGCTGCTCCAACAGCTCCTCAAGTGCCTGCTCCTCCAGTGCCAGTTACCCAAGTCCTAATGCCTACCGGTGTCACCGCTGATCCTCCTGCAGCTGACCCAGCTAAGTTAGTATCTGTGACATAGGTGGCTGAAGATGGCACTCTGTCCTCCTCCCTCATGTCTCAAACAGCCGTCAAAGCCTACCAGAACAAGGTCATGCCAACCCAATTTGCAGCTCTGCGACGAGAGAATCTTCAGCTCAGAACAGAAGTCAACCGCCTGCACTCCAAGGTTGATCATTTGCAGGCTCAGCTCTCAGAAGTTCTCCAGCTGTTAAAGACCAAGCTTCCCTAAATATTTCTCCTCCTCACCCCGTTCTGGTGTTTTAGTGTCAAAGGGGGAGAAATATAAGAGAGAGAAATATAAGAAATATAAGAGGGAGAGTATTTTGGATATAGCAGGAGTATATTTTGGTGTATCAAGACTTGTTTTATCTCTGATTCTTTTGTCTTGATTACAATTTATCTAAGTTTATGTTCTGATGCAGTAAGGTTTCTTTTTGATATGTGAGGATGATGTTCTCGGTGATATAATTTCTTCTCACATATTTTTGAGCTTTACTCTGATACATATGTCTACTATGAAGCTTTCGCTCTGATACATATGTTTACTCTAAATCTGTGTTCTGATACATATTCATATGCTCTGGTCATTATAACTGCATCAGAATAAAAATATATCAGTTCAGTTAAATCATGCTCCTATGATCTATCTAATTCCCTGAACTGATAAAAGTGTAAGTTGTAAGAAAATACTGCCCATACCCAAAATTAAAATCTGTGCACTGGCATGATAAAAGCAAATCTTTTGTGCACAGCTTTAGGGGGAGTATATTCTAACAACCTGCACATATGTCACTCATTCAAATCTTTATGTGAATTTATTGAATGGGTTGTCACTAACCACCAAAAAGGGGGAGATTGAAAGATCATCTAGGCCCCTAATTGGTTTTGATGGTCAATGGCAACTCAAACTAGAATCTAATGTTTACAACGAGTGTAAGCAGGTTTAAAGGTTCCAGGAAGAAGGGTCATCAAGGAAAGGATGACCACCCAAAAAGTACAAAGGTGGTTTCCAAGACAAGGGAATGGCTGTGCTAGGCAGCTGTGTCACAACTGTGAGGAAGCCGGTGCTGTGCAAGGAGTTGCAAGCAAGGTGATGGTGGCTTGATGCGTCAAGGGCCGTGAATACAGTTGGTGGCAGGTAAAGCATAGATTTGCTAGTTTCCTTGAGTCCATAGGAAACACCCGTACTATCAAGAGGGATGAAGTAGTAATGATCTGTGGAGGTTCTTTTGCTCAATGCTCAGGGTGTTGGACAGTGGCACTGATGCTTTAAGGTCAGTGGCCCTGTATCAATAGTTTTGTACAAGTGTGAGGCTGGCTTGCGTTAGCACTCTGCAGTGCTAGTAATAGAAAACCCTAGAGGTTAGAGTCACCGGTGTGACGCAGCTGCGTCACAGGTGGTCTAGCGCTCCATGACTTAGGTACATCTCTGTACCAGGGCAGAGCTTGTAAATGCTAAGGGATCTGCACTGCGATAGTTTGTCTGCTGAGTCAGAAGACTGTCAGAGGTTCTCTCCTTATTAGAGATCAGAGTTAGTTATGCGCTGAGGGCATGTGATGTGCCAAGATCGGGCTGAGTAGTTAGGCTACGTCAGTTAAGAGTTCACCTGTGTGTGCCTCCGGTGACACAGGTGTCGATCTGCCTGAGCTGGTTATAGTTGTGCGTTGTGACTGGCTATGTCACCGGTGTATGTCACCGGTGACTCATCAATCCTACGTGGCAACAGTGTAACGGTCAGGTACCTGTGAACCCTATAAATAGGGGACCAGGGGAGGTCTTCAACCTCAACCTTGCTCAAACTAGTGAATCATATTCGACCGTTGCAAACCTCTCACCCTCGGAACAAAAGCCAAACTTCCTAAGAGAGTTAGAGCCTTTGAGCAAATAGCATTGGTTCCTCCAAGAGTCGTTGCTGCTGAATCTGTTACTCTTGGAGTGTCTACTCCTAGACGGGCGTAGGAGTTGCTGGTATCACCCGTGCTTGTGTGGGCTGAACCAGTAGTTTGTGAAGGTGATCCGAAGTCTACCTGCTGCAAGGCTAAAGGACTTCCACAAGCAAAGCAAGAGGCCTAATCATTCAGGTACTCGGAGAACAAGCACGATTCAGTGCTGACGATCTCTTCGGAGTAGCCTCTCCAACGGAGACGTACCCCTCTGAAAAGAGTAGGGAACTTCGGTGAAAAACACCTTGTCTCTCTGAGTACTCATTATGTTGCTTCTATTTACTTGCTATATCTGCATGCTTGTGTGTTCTTAGATATATTTCGTTTATCTGTGATAGATCACATTTTTTACTTGTGTTAGCATAGCTGTGTCATAGTTGCTGTAGATCATATCTCTTACCTATGTCAGCTACCTGTTACACAGCTGTTTAGTTTGCTCATCTGTTTCAAAGTCTTCAGCTTAGCTGTGTTAGCTACCTGTGTGACAGCTACGTATTAATTTACACGTCATATATTGCCTATGCTGTTCACCTGTCACATAGCTAACTTATCCTTGCAACTAACTAAGACTTAATTTGATAAACTAAGTTAAAAGAAGTGAATTTATTTAGCCTCCTATTCACCCCCCTCTAGTCGGCACCCTCGGTCCTTTCAACTACCCCGCATATCTTCTTAAACTTAGAAGTACGTCTGGTGGGGGATGCTGGAGTCCAAGAATCATGAGCTACCCTTGTGACTAGATAGCTGCCAAAGGGCTTCTTAGTGGGTTTTCTACCACGGTGGGTCTTTGTGGCCAGCGAAGAGTTAAATGCTTGTGGCGACCCTAGGTCACGGGTGAGCTCGACAATGATGAATGTTGGGATGACATCTTTACTATTTTTGTTAACAATAAATTAATAGTAACATAATTAATATTTGCACGATTTAAATTTAGGGTTAACACTAAAACTAAGCATGAAATCAGTGAGCATCTTCTAGCAACCATAACTAATATCATAATTAAAAACATGAAAACAACGAGCATCTTATAGCTAGGGTTAACACTAAAACTAAGCACAAAACCAACGAGCATCTTATAGCAACCGTAATTAATAACACAAAAATAGCGAGCATCTTATAGGTAGGGTTAATACTAACACTAAGCACAAAATCAGTAACCATCTTATAGCAAGTATTAACACTAACACTTACAACATTGAACCTAAAAATTCACCAAGAACCCTAACTATACAGTCACCAACATTGAACTAACATTACTCTGAAGGAAGAAGGCTCACCTTGCTTGGAGGAGGCGTGCGGTGGACGACAGCGGTCGAGGAGGAGGCGGCCGGGAGGATAAGGAGAGGTGGCGACGGCAGGCAATGGCGGTGCAAGGATGATAGGAGGAGGCAACCGTGTCGTTGGGGAGGATGAGGAGGAAGTGGTGATGGCTAGCATGGACGAGCTAGGGCAAAGGGCGCGGAGGAGCTAAGGCAAAGGGCAAAGGGCCCAACTTTATATATGGGGCCAAATCCCAGACGGTTCAAAGTTTAAATCATCTAGGATATGGATTATCCTAGATGGTTTAAAGTACTTTTTTCACATACCTTAATTCTTTTATTTGCATACTTTCTAGTACTATTTAAATATTCCATTCATTATTCCATCACAACATTATCTCTTTCACAATATACCCTTATTCGTACATTACATAAATATTTCATTCATCATTCCATTACAAAAATATGTCATTTAATTTTTCCACTTCTAAACTATCCCTTCCGAATGATCGTCGCATTTGTAGCAAGTTGTCACAGGTTATTCTTTCTCGACCCTTATGCGGTCCCCGATAGGAAGCAAGTCATCAAATTTATTGTATTCTTCCTCATTCATTACAATTTCAGCCCCCATAGCGCTCACTACTACAGAACGGCTCATCCTGGACGGCACATCGCAGACGGTTACTGTAGACCGTCTGGGATAGAAGACATTCCAGACGGGCAGGAAAACGACACCGTCTACGATGACTTTTGTCCGGAAACCAGTGTCTTGGTTGATATATCATCCCAGACGGGTCGTGGCCCACCCGTCTGGAAAACATCATCGCAGACGGTTCTCGGTATCACCCGTCTGCGATGTAACCAGTTATCACAGACGGCTTGAAACCGAACCGTCTGCGATAACACATCAGAGACGGTCAGGAAACTAACCGTCTGCGATTTAGCAATACATCGCAAACGGTCTTCTGCTCAGCCGTCTGTGTTGGTGCATTATAGGCGGTTCAAGTGACTAAATCGTCTAGAATGACTTCTCCACCACATAACAGAACCAGTGCTCCCAGGTCTGTTAGGGTTTTCTAGGTCTGTCGGACTGGCAGCGGCTGCTGAGGTGATTTTGAGGCGATTGTGGGGGAGGAGAAGAAGATTGCAAGGACATAATTGATTTGGTGTGGCAATAGGTTAGTAGATTTGGTTATTTAGTTAGTTTAATTGCTCACTAACCTAGATCTAGTGCAATTGTGTTCTATTAGAAGATAATTTTGGTTTAATAGATGTATAAGCATGGATGGATGGTTTATTAATTTTGGTTTACATGTAATATATACGCATGCTTGGATGGCTCTAGCTTGGATGGTTTTACGCATAATTGGACAAGTGAGAGAGAGCGATGAATTTAATTTCTATTTTAAATCACATAGATAATTAATTAGTCAACATATGTTTATATGTATGTCATAATGCCGATGGATCAAAGATGGATGTATGATGCAAACCGTGTGAGCCTTGAGTATATCAGTGGCGTGAACGAATTTTTAAGAGCGGCTGAGGATGATATGTCCAGTAGGAAGTCTGTTTATATGTGTTGTCCATGCTATGACTGCAAGAATGAGAAGATGTTGAAGAACACGGCTCAGTTACAAGATCATTTGATCCGTAGGGGATTCGTAGCTGGTTATACAAATTGGATCCATCATGGCGAACACATGGAGGGGAGCGATGAAGGAATGAGTGGCGAAGAGTTGAATCTGGAGGCTGATGTTGATTCTACATCTGATGAAGAGGATGCCGAGATATGTACTAGTGACAACAATCTCGAGCAAATACTGCGCGATGCTGAAGGTAATGACCTTGGTGGCAGGCAATATGATAAATTTCTGGGTCTAATGGAGGACTCGAAGACACAATTATACCATGGTTGCAAGGCGAAATATACCCGGCTGTCGCAAGCGCAGGTTGGTCTGACAAGAGCTTTACTGCACTTTTACAACTCTTGGCAGACATGCTTCCCGACGGGAACGAGTTGCCAAAAAGCACATACAAAGCTAAGAAGATTCTGTCCGCTAAGAATGGATGTACAAAGAATACATGCTTGCAAAAATAATTGCATCCTTTTCCGTAAAGAGTACGAGAATCTACATGTATGTTCGGTTTGTAAGACTTCCCGATACAAGAAGCGCAACAATGCTACGGATGATAACATTGAGGGCAATGAGGAGACGAACGGCATTCCGGCCAAGGTTGTATGGTATCTTCCTATCATTCCTCGCGTGAAGCGTCTGTTTGCAAATCCTGAACATGCAAAGAAAATCCGGTGGCACGCGGAGGGGCGTAAAGTTGATGATTTGATTAGACACCCAGCGGACTCCATCCAGTGGAGAAACATTGATAGGAAGTTTCCAAATTTTGGTGCGGATTCTAGAAATGTATGGTTCGGGATGAGTACAGATGGAATAAATCTCTTTGGTAACATGAGCAGTCGTCATAGCACTTGGCATGTGGCTCTTTGTATGTACAACCTCCCTCCTTGGTTGTGCATGAAGAGGAAGTACATCATGTTGGCCATGCTTATCGAAGGCCTGAAGCAACCCGGAAATGACATAGATACGTACTTGTCTTTAATGAAGGAGGATCTCGAAACATTGTGGCACGAAGGCGTGGAGACGTGGGATGCAAACAAGAGAGAGAACTTAACCCTATGAGGATTGCTATTTTGCACCATCAATGACTATCCCGCGTACGGTAACCTATCCGGCCAGAGTACTAAAGGAGCAACAGCCTGTGTTCAATGCATGGAAGATACGGCCAGTTTGTACCTCGAGAAATCGTGCAAAACCGTATACATGCGGCACCATAGGTTTTTGTGTCGAAATCATCCTTGCCGCAAGTTGGTTGCCGAGTTCGACAGAACCATCGAAGAAGGATCAGCTCCACCTCATTTAACGGGGAGACAGGTATACGGAATGGTTAAAGACGTTGATGTTGTTCTTGGAAAGGGGCGTAAATTAATGAAGGTTTGTGGAAAAAGAAATCAATATTTTAGGGTTTGCCTTACTGGAAAGAACTAGTTGTTCACCACTGTATCGACGTCATGCACGTAGAGAAGAACGTGTTTGACAGCCTAATTGGCCTCTTGCTGAATATCTCTGATAAAACAAAGGACGGCGTGAAGGCACGACAAGACTATGTGAAACTGGGCATCAGGCCTGAGTTAGCTCCGGTAGAAACCAACAAAGGCAGAACCTTCCTCCCACCTGCATGTTACACACTCTCTAAAGCCGAGAAAATTGAGCTATGCCAGTGCTTGCACGATGTGAAAGTTCCAAGCGGGTACTGCGCCAACATCAGGAAGCTAGTTACAATGCAGGAATTAAAATTAATTGGCATGAAGTCTCACTACTGTCACGTTTTGATGACGCAGATACTTCCTATTGCTATTAGAGGGATTTTGCCTGGTGATGTCTGAGATACAATCACAATGCTATGCCAATTCTTCGATAAAATATCACAGAAGGCGATAAGTATACTTCAACTAGATGCTCTAGAGGCATGGCTGGTGGTTGTCCTATGTCGCCTTGAGATGTACTTCCCCCCATTATTTTTTGATATCATGCCGCACCTCATGATTCACCTAGTTAGAGAGATCAAAATGTGCGGTCCTGTGTTCCTACGAAGCATGTACCCGTTCGAGAGATATATGGGAATTCTGAAGGGTTATGTATGAAATCACTCGCGGCCTGAGGGAAGCATTGTGGAAGGTTATGCCACCGAAGAGGTCATTGAGTTCTGTTTAGACTACATGCCGCATGTCAACCCGATAGGTCTACCTGAATCACGACACGCGGGCAGGCTCCATGGTACCGGGGTCCTCGGAGCGAAATCCATCACTCCTGATCGGGACGATCATTCTCGAGCACATTTCATGGTCTTGCAGCACATGTCAGTGGTGTCGCCGTACATCGATGAACACATGGTAATGCTACGACATCAAAATCCAAGAAAAAGCGAAGCGGGGATCAAGAAACAACATATGTCCCTATTCAACCAATGGTTCCAAGACCGGATCACCACCACGTCATCATCTGATGAAATGCTGACATGGTTGTTAAAGAAACCGTACTTTACAGTCCGGACATACCAAGGATATGACATAAATGGATACACATTTTATACGAAAGCTTAAGATGCAAAAAGCACATATCAGAATAGCGGTGTGCGGGTCGATGCCTTCGATTCCGCCGGTCATAAGCATTGTTACTATGGGTTCATCGAGGAGATTTGGGAGCTCGATTACTTCAAGTTCAAAATCCCAATATTTCGGTGTCGTTGGGCCCACCTCTCGCACATCAAGACCGACGAATACGATGTAACTACTGTTGACTTGAGCCATGTTGGCTACGGTACTGAACCATTTGTACTCGCGAAGCATGTTCACCAGGTATTCTATATTGTGAGTCATGTGATGACGTGTACATCTGTGTGATGAATATCTTGCCACTTTGTGCTGCGTTGAATTTGAGGTTGCATGAATTCGGTTTTGAATTTGTGGTTGATTGTTTGAGTTTCCCAATTTGTCTCAAGGAAAAATTGAGTGGATAAAGGATTTTCTCGACTGACTTGGGTCAAGTGGAAGACTTGTGCTCGCGACGTTTTGCTTGGTCTATTGTGTGCAGGTGCGAGTTGGGTGCGGCGATGGTTTGGTCATATGGACCGGCATGATAGCTTGGAGGGCTGAGATGCGGTCAAGGAGGTGGCGACGACATCGTGCGGCTTAAAAGCATGTACGCGGACGACAAGGAAGCGGGTGGAGACGAGACGTGAGGACCAAGTCAGTGCGAGGGCGTTTTGGTAAAAACGCAGAAACCACCGAAGCTCAACCAAGAAACTGCGGCGGCGGCCGGAAGCGGTTTAGGGTTGGTAGCTTAGGGTGGAAGGAAAATCGAGAGGTGGCTAAGCTATTTAGACGCTTTGAGATGTGTGCTAAGTAGTTTGGTCCATTAGGGCATGAGGCCCAAGAGTGGAAGAGGGGGTTGTCCCTCCCCACTATAAATAAGTGATTAGGGTTTCTTAACCCTTTGAACCTTTTGATGAGATGATGAGAGCTGCACTTAGAGAGTGCTTTGCCTAGATGAGAGGCATGTAAAAACACTAGAAAATCCACGAAAATCAATACAAAAAGATTTCCAAGGAAAGCCATGCGTCTCCCCTTGTGATTGTGAGTTTTTCTCTTTTTGCTCTTTGGATTTTCGTTCTTCTCCTTCCCTCATGGATTGATTTGTTTCTTGAGGTTTGTTTGGTGAAATAGATTGTTAGGACGTGTGGGATGTCTTTATGTTGATTGAATATCAAAATCCCTCACAAGTCCTAAGGATCAATTGATTTGATTTCGTGCAAGTTCTTCATCTCGTTTGTTTTTGGAACAGCGGTTAGTAGATTGGGGTTTTCTCTCAGCACAGATGAGCTTTTGAGGTGATTCCAATTGGAACAGCTCCGTAAGTCTTTTGCTTATCTCTGTGCAAAATTTCATCCAATTCCGTTGGGTGGATCAAAATCTGCGAACGTTTTACCGAGCGACAATCTGCTGTTTCGCAAAAACCGGAAGTTCCGATTTTTACACCGGAAGTTCCGATCCATATCGGAAGTTCCGATCCAGGAATCAGAAGTTCCGATTTTTCCAGAACGTTTGAAACTGGGGTAGCACCGGAAGTTCCGGCTACATCGGAACTTCCGATATTCACACCGGAAGTTCCGATCTGGCTGTTTTTTGTCACTTTTCTCAATTCTTCTGTCGATTGTCTTTCCGCTGCATTCCTTGGTTTGATCACAATTACTAATCAATAGTTTGTGTGTTCTAATCTTTAGAAGAAATTTTTAATTCGACATTCACCCCCCCTCTGTCGGAAGCCGTCGATCCAACATATATGATCGATCCGTCAAGCAAGAGGCGGCATGTCGTTAGAAATGGAAAAAGAAGCATTATAGGAGTCGACAATGTTGTTGACGAGGATGATTACAACAAATTCACCGAGAATTATTCTGGAGATTTGAGTTTCGAGGCTGAAACCATGGAGGGAGCTAGGTCATACTACCGCAACGATCATCGTGAAGGGCTCACTTTCAAAGGGAAGAAGCAAATATTGTAAATAATTGATATTATTTTTATTTTGAATATTTACTTTCATTGTCTTTCATCTATGTACTTAGCACCCTCTTGTAACTTTCCTTTTAAACATTGAAGTATGCGATTGTTGGCAGCAAGCTCTCAATTCTAAATGGTGTGACTCATTTCTAGCTAGCAATTGTGACTCATTTCTACCTAGCAAATGTGAACGTATATATCATGTCCAAGTATGTGATTGTTTCAGTGTATCTGTGTTAAATATGTGAATATGTTGTGCCATATATATCTGCTGTTTCAGAGGGCATGGCTAGCAATTCCTGAGGCTAGCTCACAAAACAGGCAGAGCTATACCCTCTGTGAACACCCATTCCAGACGGGTCAATAGCTAAAACCGTCTGTGAAAGGAGTCATCCGAGACGATACTAACCATCTGGGAAGAAAGGTTATCGTAGACGGTTTGTTGTGTCGACCCGTCTGGGAAGAAGTGTTATCGCAGACGGTTGGCTGTAGACCCATCTGGGATGACTATCATCGCAGACGGGTAGCTCACTTAACCCGTCTACGATGATCTTACTACATATACCGGGACTTGGGAAAATTTTGGAACCCGGCCCACACGCGCTTCGCACATTTCAAATCCCCTGTGCCCTAATTCCCCTCCCACACCGCCGTCAAAGAAGGAGCCAAGCCCACGCCGCCGTCGTCTCCACCGCGCTGCCGCCGGAGAAGGAGCCGAGCCCACGCTGCCGTCGTCTCTCCAAGCACACCTATTGTCACGGCTGTCGTCGGCCTCCTCCACAGGTAAATCTTTTCTCCCCAATTTTGCAGAGCACGTGCTCTAAAAATCTGATCTTTTCGCCATCTTCCTGTGTATGTATGTATCTATCCGCGGTCTGCTGCTGTTATTTTGTTAGTGTCAGCTAGAAAGGTAGTGGGAACAAAGCAAGGGAAATTTACATGTAACTGGTATTAGCAGCTACGTTTGCTTTAGTGATTGTTACCTGCTAATTATACTTGTATACTACTAATATATTGCTGCTGGGCAAATTGGCTTCTAATTGCCAAAATCAGAGTGCTAGGCCAAGCTGAAAGCATATTGTCTGATTTTGCTGTTCTACATTGCAGCAACGTGTACCATAGTCAGGAAGTATTTGGCATGAACAATTACTGTAACATTCTTGTGATCTTCCTGACTACACGAAGAATGTAAAAAAAAATTGTGAGGGAAGAATGTAATTGGAGTGCTTTGGATCATAATAAGTCTGATGTATATAAGTTCTTAAACACATGGGCTATACTAGAAGAACTCAAAACTGAGTTGCAGATGCACGTACAACTCTTTCTGAAACTCCCTGGCTTCTAAGATCAATCTTCTTCTTGTTTTGCATCTGGAGTGTTATTTCTATGTGGTCATATGTGTGCATATATGTGCTCCATAAGCATTACTAAGAATAGATGTTGTATTTGGTCATTAATTATGTGATAATTTACTTGTTTAGGCAAAAAGGTTAGGGAAAAGTATTATGATAAGAACAGGTACTGCAGTGTATACTTGGTTAGCTAATGTCATTGTCGTACTGAGTCTTTAGTCTATTTCTGACATGCTTTTATTTGAGAAAAGCTTGAGAGTTGAGAACATATGCTTATCTTGATCTTAGGTAGATAACTATGCTTGGTATTGAGTTTTAATATACACTACTACAAAGGACCTATGCCTTGCTTTGTTAGTTTACACAGATATGTCGGACGCCAAATCTTCTTCTAATTCCTCGTCAGGGCACTCATCGTTGCCGAACCCTACTTTGGGCAACGATGAATGAAGTACGCAAAAAAGAAGTCGGAAGCCGCGAACAATGTCGAAGGCCCCTAGTAGACGTATAGTCATCACTTAAGTATCTACGAAGTCTAATGTGTCGACGAAACCGGATGACGTAGCGAACAAATTCCACACATTCTGCGGGATACTTGGGCGGGAGAGGCTGAACATAACCATTGCGAACTGGAAGGATATTACCACCGCGAAGAAGGAGTTAATGGTTGAAGTAAAAAGGTGGTTCGACATCCCGCCCGAACATGAAGAACGTGTCAAAGCGTCTGCAATGAAGACCATGGGCAAGGCGTGGAGGTCGTTCAAGAGCATCCTGACAACAAAGTTCGTATGGACGGGTGAGAGCCCGTTTGAGAAGTACGGCTTCTTGGACGAGCAAGTATACAACAGATTTGTTGAGATGAAGTCCACGCCAGAAGAAGTGGTGAAGAGTGAATGGCAGAGAGCCCTTCAAGCAAGAAACAAGCACCCGCATAGGCTTGGAAACACAGGATATGAAGGCGCATCGGCGAAATGGGAGATGCAGGATCGGTTGGCAATGGAGAAAAATTTACCCCCTCCATTTCCCAGCGTGGTCATTGGCCGCACCGCATCCTGGTGCAGAGCACATGCCAAGTCAGATCCGCAGAGTGGTTCAGCTATATTTCCAAACCCCGCTGACCAGGAAGTGGTCGATTGAATGGTAATATACATGACTATGTACACAATTCTTCGAAATCGTACGAGTATCATTTATAATGTAACTTGTGCGCGTGATCGTTGTAGGTGCAGATAGCTTCGCAAGGGTCACTAGATGACGATGAAGAAGCACAATCATCTAGGACCAAAGACATCCTTACCGTAGCGTTGGGAAACCCGGAGCACCCAGGTCACACAAGAGGTGTTGGGGTTGCAGTTCCCTGAAGAGAGGGATTCCTTGAGACCGAGGAGTAGTACGAGAGGAGGAAGGCCGCTAAGAGGAGTCGTAGTCAGTCAACAACGACTACGAGAAATGAAGAAGATTTGGAGAGGCGTATTCAGGAGGAAGCCAGGAGGTAGGTTGCGGCATTTAAGAAGGAGTTCAAAGCTCAACTTGCACTCAATAACGTAGATTTGGCGAGCCCCGAAAATATTCGGAGTAATATTCGAAATAGCTGCGCATCCGTCGAAGAATCGGGTGAAACATATTCCCACGACACCATCTCGGTAAGGGCCATTTATAGGGTTTTTACAATAGCAAGTACGTAACTTTGGACTTAATCAACAAGGTACGTACTCAATAATTTTGTAGGAGACGACTCCGTGCACGTTGTTGGCAAAGGTAGCCGGAGATGTCTCCCTCAATGCTACATTTGGGATTGCATATCCCAAGGAGGCGGGGAATCTACTGCATGGTCGCCCCATAGTATCAAACTTTCAAAAGGTGCATGTGGACGACGTGGTTGAAGGTTTCAAGGAGCTCCCGCTTGCCATGCCACCAAATAAAGAGATCACGGTGCTGCATCAGGCGGTTGGCACCTTTATCCAGTGGCCAAAGAGGGACATCAAATTACTCGTCCGGCCTGCCTCTCAGAGCGCATTACACGCTGAGTCAGCTAGGATACCCGAAGTTAACCCTACCCTGATGGAGCTAGTAGCGGCAGCGCAATGGGTTGATAACCTAGCTTCACCACTACCTCCATAGGGACTAAGGAGGTGCTACAGATGAGACCAGTTCCTTCACCGGTGAAGCACACTTATGCTAAGGGGACTCGCAAAACCGGCAAGGGCAGGAGTCGTAGTAGTGCCCCCCAAGACTTCCAAGGGCAGCCAAAAATCGAAGGCACTAGCGATAGTGGAAGAACTTGGGTTTGACCAGGACAGAGTGGATGATCTCCCTTTCGCGCCTCTGGCTCGTCGATTTGTGAATGGAGAAGTCTTCGTCACGCCAGAGGACATATCGAACTCAATGGCATGTCAGAGGTTGCATGATTGGTATATGACGGCGACGAACAACCTATAGCCTGGCCAAACCATACCATGATGCATCAAAGTCGCTTTCAAGGAGGAACACCTTTTCCCCCAGGACATGGGCGGGTTGTTCTACGTGTACTTTGAAGACCTATTCGAACTCTTCACCCTCGACGCCCTAGAGCAGAACCTATTGAGATGCTGGACATTGTAAGTCGTGACATGCACACTGAAGCCAGACTTAACAAGGAACCTATGGGTTTCATTGACCCGGCAAAGGGTGACTTGGAGAAATATTAGAGACAACAAAGAGCAAGTTCTGGAGTATGTTAAGCATGCAATATTGTCCCAAAAGGATAAAGAGTACATCGTATTTTCCTTCAACCCAGAGTAAGTGTTGCATCGCATCCAATACTTATAATTTCACCATTATACATATATCATAAAGATGATTTGGTAGTACGTCTATATATATGCAGCTACCATTGGGTTTTGGTCGTACTTGTACCAAAATGGAATAGGGTTATATACGTTGATTCCTCGCGAGATCCTTCACGCGACTTCGGGCCGATTCGCGACATACTTGACCAGGCGTTCATCGATTACAAAGCTCGTGGAGGGATATGTGGCAAAGGGTCCAAGTTGCGACATAAATTTGACTTTCTGATACATATATATCCATTACTATGTTAATATAGCATATTGACATGCTTCATAATAGATTCTTCTTAGCTAACATATATTTGTTTCTTGTTTTAGTGCAAATAACAACCCATGGGACAAACCTATGTGGATTCTACGTTTGCTACCACATGGAGCTAATCGCGGGTTTCGCTAAGCGAAAACTAGATGAGGCGTGGAAGATTAAAACTAATACAATTGATGAAGCTCAACTCAAGCGCATTCGAGGGATTTTTGCCTTCTTCATCAATACACAAATCATCAATCCCGATGGCGAGTTCTATGGTGGCGGCTTAGCAGAGTAGCATTGTCTTTCATCTATGTACTTAGCACTCTATTGCAACTTTCCTTTTAAACATTGAAGTATGCGGTTGTTGGCAGCGATTGAGCTCTCAATTCTAAACTGTGTGACTCATTTCTAGCTAGCAATTGTGAATATATCTAGCTAGCAGTGTGACTCTCTTGCAACTTTCCTTTTATACATTGAAGTATGTGATTGTTTCAGTGTATTGTCTGTGAATGTATGTATCTGTATCTGTGTTAAATATGTGAATGTTCTGTGCAATATATGTATCTGCTGTTTCAGAAGGCATGGCTAGCAATTCCTGAGGCTAGCCACAAAACAGGCAGTGTTATGCCCTCTGTACACAACCATCCCAGACGGGTCAACAGTTGAACCTGTCTGTGATAGCTGTCATCCGAGACGGGTCAGAGACATGACCGTCTGGGATGAACTGTTACCGCAGACGGGTGGTAGAGTCAACCCGTCTGGGATAGGTGGTTATCGTAGACGGTTCATTGAGTCGACCCGTCTGGGATGATCGGTTATCGCAGACGGATGGCCCACCCATCTGCGATGACCTGTGTCATCACAGACCACCAATTTCAGATGGAGCGGCCAACCGTCTGGGATGCTTGTTTCAGCCCGTCTCGGATGGGCCGTTCTGTAGTAGTGCGCTTCTTTTTTTAGACATAACTATGTGCCGCTTCTTATTTGTCGGGTCGGTTAAATAGAAGATTTGATCAATTTGGTTGGGAAGCACGAACGTTCTTCTTTGTACGCAAAGTGGTTGAGGACAATGGTGGTGAATCCGTACTTTTCCACTTTGATGTGTTGCAGATTGACCCAACGATACTAGAACAACGAAATCTTAAACTTTACGTAGTAGAGCTCCTAATCTCCTCTATGACCCTGTAGTACGGCCTTTTCCCGCACTACCCCAGAAAATACATCTCCTGCACCATCTCCACTGACGGGCAAAAAATACCCGTCAGTGGTACTGTTCACCACTGACGGGCGAACAGATAACCGTCAGTGGTTATTCCAGTAGAGGGTCCAAATTGAGAAAAAATAATAATTACTGACGGGTAAAAAATATTGCCCGTCAGTAGTTGTGCATTTCTACTGACGGGAAGTACTACTGACGTCCCTGATACTAGAGCCCGTCAGTAGAGTGTAATACATCACTGACGGGCCCAAATTACGGCCCGTCAGTGATATTTTGGCCCTAAACCCTGCTCAATAGTGTCATACATCACTGACGGGCCCAAATTTCGGCCCGTCAGTGATTGTTCCTAACCCTAGTGGGCCGGCCGAGGCCCATCTCGCCTCATTCGGTGGGGGGTGGGGTTGATATACCCCCACCGCCGCCGCCACCCCCACGCCTCACCTCTCCCCTCCTCCACCCTTTCCCCTTCCTCCTCCCGCGCCGCTCCGCTCTTTCTCCCGCAGCCCGGCAGCCCCCCGCGCTCCCTCTCTCCGCTCTTTCTCCCCTCGCCGGCGCCGCGCCCTCTCTCCCCCTCGCCGGCGCCCTCCCTCCCCTCGCCGCGCCCTCTCTCCCCCCCGCCGCGCCCTCTCTCCCCCCTCGCCGGCGCCCTCTCTCTCCTCGCCGCGCCCTCTCTCTTCTCTCCCCTGCTCCTCTCTCTTCTCTCCCACGGCACCACCGCTCCGGCCTCTCCTCCCCCGACTCCCTCTCTCCCCCTCGCCACCGCCGCTCCCTCCGCCGGCTCCGCTCCCTCTCTCCCCCTCGCCACCGCCGCGCCGGCCTCCCCTCCGGCCTCTCCTCCCCCAACTAGCGGCCCAGATCTAGAGGCCACCGCCATCGCTCCGTCCTCCTACCGCCGCTGCTCGACCTCCAATGGAAGCCCGCCCAACTCCGGGGGTAGCCAACCTCCCCAAGCAATCCCGTCGCCCCCAACCTCCATCCAGAGTTTTTGAAAAGTTAAATAAAATATCTCTGACCTAAGTGATGCGTATAATTTGCAGAGTGCTTTGGTTGCATTAGCTACTTATGCTTCGGATCCTGCTGATGCTGACCGTCTACGGTTCTTGGCCTCTCCTGCTGGGAAGGTCATTTTCTTTCTCTCAGAGATCTGTGCAAGCTTTCTCTTCGTTCTATGAAATCCGTAGACTGAATTCTTAACATGTTTATGTTAACGATGCAGGATGAGTACGCTCAATGGGTTGTTGCGAGTCAGAGGAGCCTATTGCAAGTCATGGCAGATTTCCCTTCTGCAAAGCCTCCACTAGGAGTCCTCTTTGCAGCTGTTGCTCCTAGGTAAATGATCATGTTCATACCTTATTCTCACTCTTTCCAAATAGTTCTTCTCTTTCTTGATTTACATTTCCTTCTTCTGCACATCAGCATGGCACCGACCAAGATCCATGTTACATGCGCGCTTGTGCATGAAACAACTCCAGCTACTACATCATGCGCGTCTCCGGAGACGACAGCAGCGACGACGACGGCTACTGCACGGCGGCGGGCACGGTGAGCATCAGATCCAGCATGGCGGCGACGAGGCGAGACCTCCTGGACTCCATCGACGGCAACGAGCGCGGGAGGGACGGAGCAGCGGCGTCCACGGCTTCGACTCCCCAATTCAGGCGATGGCGACGAGCACGTCCTCGGCTCCCCAATCCAGGTGGCCACGCCGCCCTGGAGCCGGTCTTTTTTTTTAATCCCATAAAACCCACCACTGACGGGCCGAATTATCTGCCCGTCAGTGGTGATATTCCCTCTACTGACAGGTCCGCCGCCCGTTAGTGGAAGTTAGACTTCCACTGACGCGACGTTACTGACGGGCGCTAAACCCGTCAGTGGAGCGGTTTAAGCGCCCGTCAGTGGAGGGGTTTTCTGGGGTAGTGCCGTCAGCTGTATCTCATGCGTTAATACAGACACTGCGATTCAGGCAATTGATCTTTGCATCTTGAGTCTTAGTATAAAATGTGTACCCATTTATGTCATATCATTGCCAAATTGTAACTGTAAAGGATGTTCCTTTTGCCAACCATGTCCAAGTATCACTAGATGGTCCCCCACACATTTGCTCATTGAACCAATCATTAAATCAAATTTTGTGATCTTTCATCCTCCAAGGATCCATTGCTTTTTGATACTCTCTCCTTAGCTTATCCTCATGCTCTTGAATATAAGAGGAAACTATAAATATGTTGCAACATCGTGAAATGGGCTCGAGCAAGTGCTTCACATTGAGAAGTCCAGGATGATTTTTTCTGAGAGTACCAATTCCTTGAAGTCTTCCCTCATGTCAAGATTGAGGCATACAACTTCTTCTGAAGCATAACCTTCAACAATACTACCCTCTGACCGAGATCGATTCCGCACATAGGACTTAAGAATTCCCATGTATTGCTTGAACAGATACATGCTCCAAAGAAACACGGGTCCGCACATCTCTGTCTTGTAAACAAGGTGACCAATGAGATGGACCATGATATCAAAAAAAGATGGCGGGAAATACATCTCAAGTTGGCATAGAGTCTTCACCACCTTCTCCTGCAGATCATCTAGTCCCGCTGAGAACCACGACCTTCTTAGACATTGTGTGAAAGAAAAAACACAATCTCATGATTGTCTCCCTAATATTGATCAACAAGATATTTCTGATTACTACTGGGAGCATCTGCGAGAGCAACATTTGACAACCATGAGACGTTATGCCAATTTGCTTCAAGTCTTCCATGGAAACAAGTTTCTTTATGTTCGCGGAGTAATCAGACGGAACCTTAACATTATGCAACAAACCGCACAGTTTGGTTCGCTCAGCCTTGGATAAAGTAATAAAAAGCAAGGGCAAGGTGCCTACGGCCTTCTCAATATCTATTGGTGCTAACTCAGGTCTGATGCCCATATGGGCCAAGTTCAAGCATGCCTTAAGGTCATCCTTTGTTTTGTCACAAATGTTCAGTAAGAAGCCAAGCACGCTTTTACATACATTCTTCTCTACGTGCATCACACTAATGTAGTGCCAAAATTCTAGATCCTTCCAGTAAGGAATGTCATAAAGTATTGATCTCTTCTTCCAGATACTCCTCTCAAAGTGCTTCTTTGGTTTCTTTATCCCTTCCCAAGAACAACAGTGATATCCTTAACCATCTCATGCACCTCTGTACCGCTAAAAAGGCAATGGTTTTGAACTGTGTCTGTTTTACCGTCAAATTGTCTCGTCATCCTGCGGTATGCGTGACTGCTCCGAAGGAAGCGCGATGTCGTATGTATAATTTTTTGCAAGAGTTTATTCAATCACACACTCGCTGTATCATCCAAATATTGCACACAAGGTTTGGCTCCTTTTATAATCTGGCCCGACATGTTACCAAAGGTAGTGTAAGGAGAAGTACTCACGTTTGTCTGCATCCCATTCCTGCACTCCTTTCATCCACAATATTTTCAAATCATCCACTAGTGATGCGAGGTACACATCAAGGTCATTCCCAGGTTGCTTCGGACCTTGGATAAGGATGACCATCATGATGTACTTTCACTTCATGTACAACCAATGCATTCATTCTATCGGTACTCAGTCCAAACCTTATATTCCTAGCTTCTGTACCAAACTTTGGTTACTTCCTATTGATATTTATCCACTTGACTGCATCAGCAGGGTGTCTTAATTTTCCATCATTTTTATGCTCCTTGGAATGCCAGCACATCAGCTTTGCTTCATTTCGGTTTGCAAACAAACGCTTCAATCTAGGAATTACGAGTAGATACCAAGCAACTTTTGCTAGAGTTCCTTTCATCACCTCGATGCCATCATCGATGATGTCTGTTTGACTCTTACGCTTGTTGAGATGTTTTGCACACCAAACATGAATGCACTTTTGCATACTCTTTATGATAAAGGATACAGTCCTTCGGACATGCATGTATGCTTCCACTTTCTTTCCCAGCAGACAAAGAACCTTCTTTGCTCTGTAGGTGGTTGTGGGCAACTCATTCCCCTCCAGAAGCATGTCCGTCAAAAGACCTAATAGCGTGGTGAAGATCTTGTCAAACCATTTATTTTCTGCCTTCAGCCTCAGAAGTTCTAGCACGGATGACAGTTTTGAATACTTTTTCTTGCAGTTAAAGGTTTCTCTAAGTCCTCAAACAACCCAAAAATTCATTATAGCCTCTGTCATGGTGGTTACCCTCTTTATCACGTTGCATCTGATCCAGATCGGGAAAGGCATCCTCATCAATCGAGATCTAATCAACACTAGCACAATTGCAGTCATTTGGCCTATCATCATTGCTTACATCTGGCATATCGTTGACTTGGTTCTCCATGATGTTATCATTATCTTCATCTATCATCTCCTCTTCACCATGCTTAGTCCAAATTGTATCTCCTTCGATGGAACTCCTTCGAATCAAGTGGTTCTCGATTTGCTTTGAGTTCTACCATATCTTATCATTCTCACAGTCCAAGCATGGATAGTACATGCACTCTTTTCCCTTATCCAACATATCATCCTCGGCAGCCTTATATAAGAAGATACACTATTGATATAAGTTTCACTATAACGGCTCTCATTGTACATCCACCTTCGATCCATCTACGTTTCAATATAAAGATTCAATTAAGATCGATCCCTCCATAACAAGCATAATGATGTAAAGTATAATTTATAAAATAAGTGCATAGCTACTCTTTACGTTGTCACCCAAATGCAAACTATATGCATATAGATGCCAATTGCTAGTTAGTTCTAAACCCTAAACATTTGTATTGATCTAAATAATTCTCTACTCTGTAAACATATGTGCCTACATATGCATCATAGCTCTAATTCCATAATCAGTAGGAATCAACCTATTCTAGCTCTATTTTTAAAATTAGCAAGGATGTGTACCTATCTTAGATGGTTCAATTATGAACTGTAAGGATATGTCCATATCCCAGGCGGTTCACATTTTCAATAGTTTCAGATGTTATACTGTTAAAATTTTCAACCATCTAGGTTGTTACCTTATCTCAGACAGTTCGTTCTTGCACCAAGGCGTTTGATCATTTCCTAGATGGTAAGTTTTATGAAACCGTCTTAGATGCCCGTATCCATGACGATTTCTTTGAACTGTCTGGCATATGTTTGGGATAGAAGTTTCTATAGTAGTACCATGCTTATTTGTCAACAAGCAAGATGGTTGAACCGACCACCCTAAAAATTAGTAGAAGTGGACTAAGTAAGCTTATGGAGCTAGTAAAAGTATAAAGAAAAGCATCTCACAAAGTACGTACCCCAGTTAATAAATGTCTATTTTGGTACACATAAATTATTTTGTTACAGTTTCTCAAAGGGTATAATTTGGTGCAAATAGTAGCGAAACAAAATAAAAGTGAGAATAGAATGTCGACATCATATATATACACATGGATCAGCGAATATTTTCCTCATGGGACACTTAGTCAGTGTTCCAGTAGTTCATAGGCATTGTTCTAGGTAGTTTTCGTGGGTAGTGTTTCAATAGTTCATAGGCAGTGTTCGAATAGTTTGTAGGCAATCGCTCTTATTTCTATTGATCTAATTTTTTCCTTGCAACAATAAAGACAGCAGCGGGACAAAAATATAACTATTGCAATTATCAGAACAAGCGGCTACTGATCGAATGAAACCAACATTTATGTGGACGGCGGGTTTAATACAATCTCTGGTCAGCATATCTAGGCGTCATTGCTAGGAATAATCTTTACAGCTTGGAAGTCTGTTCATCTTTGCTAAACTGTAGAGGAAGCTGAATGGTTAGCCTGCACTGAAGGTCTACGGCTGATGACCCCTCAAGCTTTTGGCCCTATCATTCTTGAATCTTATTGCCTTCCTGTAGTCCTGAAGGTCTTCTCTCTGGATTTTGCTAAAGGAGGCAAAAGTTATGATGTTATGCCTGAAGCACAAGCAGGCATGTTAAAGAGGATGCCAAATCAGGTTGTTCACTGTATTGCTCTTTTAGGTAGGGGCCGGTGAGTTGGGTTGTGGGGTGCTACATGCTAGCATCTTGTGTGACGGATCATGATTGTAATAATTTTGTTTCTTAATATATGTAACAAAATTGATAAAATACGTGTTTTATTTTGCTCTTTGATATAATATCTAAGCATATATCACCGACAGGTGATATCAAACCGTAAAATAAGATGAGACATTCTATCAAAATATTTAATATACAAAGCTCTCTCTTTTTGGGAAAAAAGTATGTGTTAGACTTCTCTCGAAGATCTCTTTGTGAAAACACGTGGATAATTGGTTTTTAAAAACTCAAACATTTGAGTGTTGAAAATATTTTATACTCCCTCTAGTGTCAAAAAAGTGACGTTTTAGACATAGGTTCAGTCAAACTTTTAAATTTTTGACTACTGATATCATTTTAAATATTTAGATTAGGCATTTGAAAATTATATGCATAGATTCGTCTCGAAAAGTATTTTTATAATATCATAATTTGTTGGATTCTATACATATATTACAATAAAAATTAGTGATCAAAATTATATTTTAAAGACTATGTCAATATCTAAAACGTTAAATTTTTTAACCACTGGAGGGAGTATGATACACTGGTATCACAATTTTGGCTTCTAGTGTTACGAGGTGGGGATGGGCGCGCGTGCGGCCCATAAACACATCCCGACTAGGACTTGCAATTAAGTTGCGAGTTGTGAACGAAGAAAACAGAGGAGGAGGAAGGAAGTATTTTGAGAAGAAAAAGAAAAGCAGTACAGCAAGTTGATTGAAAAGAACCTTGACCAGTTGCTTCTAGCCATGGGATTCCGAGCAGGCAATAGGATCCATCTTTGTCAAACAAGAAAATCGTGGGCTCCACCCGATGGATTTTACTGCAACATGTCACCTGTTTTTTAAAAGAAATTATAATATATCATCTAATACTTGTACACGCTCTTGCAGGATAAATATCCACTGCAACCCAAGACATTCAGTACTCCTGCCTCACCCTATCCAATGAATGACAATTCAAATAATCATCAAAGAATAGAGCTCTCCAAAGGATAATTATATATGTTTCTAGAACTTTTCAAAGTAGCTAGGGACCCAAATTCATCTACAATATACTACAATGATTTGAATGTAAACAGGATACATACTAGGGAAGTACGAAACATCTAATTATAAGTACCTTCGGAAAAATATCATCTTGCCAAAGCTTATTCTTTGTTTCTACCTTACGCCTAACAGTTACCCCAACTCTATCCCTATGTGTTTGCTGAGTTGATTTAGGACTAGGAGTTACAGTGCTAAACTTAGGCCAAATCAACCATTGAGTAGTACACAGACACTAAAGTTGAATCCATTTATTTTCCACCGAAAGATCAGTAGCATGCATGCATGGCAACATTTGCATCATATGCAGCTTTACAATTCCCTCCCAACCATATCCCCAGCATGGGTACAGTCGGAGATCGAGTGAGCGATCCATTTATAAAGGCAGAAAGGTGCGATCCTGATGAGATAGATAATGATGATGATGAGACCTACTAGGCTTGGCTTGTTGGCACTCTGTCACCTCTCTGCCTTGCCTGCCTCTCTGGCTGGCTGCCTTTCTTGATGGCTAAGGACAGGTAACTAACCCACGAGCCCCATGAGGGATTCTTCACTCCATCGTCTTCCTTCTTCTAGCATGCAATTATTCGGAGGCCAAAAAGGCATTGGGGTCAGATGCCATGCCAATTGCAAAAAAGTTTTCATGGCCAAAAGGCATCTGAAAGGCAAGACGATGTAAAGGTGACAACCTTGTTTGTCTACCGAATCTGGCGTGTGTATGTGTGTGCAAATTGCAATGCAACTTTTGGTGCCTCAGTGCATGCCGGCCCTCACTTTCTGGTGGTGGTGGTGGTAGCGAGAATGTGATTCCAAGTGTTTTCTGCCGGTGTTTTCACGTTTGCGTTGTATAGAATTGTGAAAGTGTGATAGCTGGTCAGATTTTATAAAAACCTTTATTTTTTATTGAGTTCTGCTTCGGTCTTATTTTTCATCTCTTCCTTTTAGATCATAGGTAGAATACAATTAAGGCCTTTGTGGCCAACTATAATGGTCCAACTGGTACGATACCTGGTTTGGCGAATCCGGTCGGTCGCGTTTCAAGGGTGGTTGTGGTCCTTGTGGAATACGGGTTCTAACGTGTGCTAAAAGAAATTACACTCACGACAATACAATATTCATTATTATTTGTATAAATAATAGAAGAATCATTCTCTCGGTGTCTTCTCGGTGTCTACATCATAAGATGCACACAACCTATACAATATTTCTTAATGAATTGTTGTAATTGTATAAATACTTCAGCTAGAAAAATATGTTTCTCTAGTTAAATCACTAATGTTTAATTGCATCTTAATTAGTAATAAAGCACTATCTTATCCATTCGAGGATGAATAGGCATAGGAGTCCGTTTTCCTCTCTTCCATATATGCTGGAGTGGAACATTGTAAGCTACATATGTAGTCCTTAGATAGTTTACATGATGTAATTAAGACCCAATTCTTGAGACAGACATGAGTAATATATACCTGACTGTAGTACAATTCATGGTGATAAACCTCCAGCAAGAAAGCTATTAAGGATTAATACTTTTCAGTTGCAACCTCAATCCTAAGATCATTTCTTGTAGAAATGGATGTCTCATCAGTGATGCATGTTCCAGATCGCTCTTTCCTTTAATTCTTACACTTCTTTTCCTTTCAGAAGGAGGAGATAGGAGTTCTGCCAATTCAACTATCTTCCCTTTCAAGCATACGTAGGATAATGATTCTTCCACGATGCTTTCCAACAACTTGCTAGCTCCTACTCCAATTCCTTTCTGTCGTATCCTCCTTGTGATGATCTCCAAAGGTATATACTATATCATGAAGTCAGTTACCCTCTTTTTTTTTAGTCCGGCTGATGCATATCTTTTTGTGGTTACATCAGCTGCTAGGTGCCCTAAGGAAGGCAATTTTTTTCTGAAACGAGGCAAAAGATTTGTTTTTTCACTAATTAAGAAGAAAGATGGTTTAGGTTACAGACGGCCCCATGACCAAAAAGACAAGCCTACCCTCAGCATAATAGATCCTAGGTGTTTGGCACCCGCAAGGGTCCAATATGCCACTTCCTCTTTGATTCTTGCTACGATGATTGAAGGCATTGTGGAGACATGCCCAAAAACTTGGGCATTGCACTATTCCAAATTTTCCAAGAGACAAGCATGAGCAAGGAAGCAAGCACGATTTTGTGATGTCTTGGACTCTGGACAATGCTATTCCACCATTATTTGACCGAGGGGGACGCTTCCCTAGAGGGTTGGTGATACAGGTCGTTCAGGTTTAGCCAAGTTTTGATGGAGTTCCAAATTCTCACTGTAAACCGGCATTTATATAGAAGATGAGCCAGGTTTCTGGATCCTGCTTGCATAGAGGGAAAAGACCACAGTTTGGCCAACCACGCTACTCCAGGCGATCCACCGTCCAAATAAGGTCTTTGATGACTAGCCAAGCAAGAAACTTGCATTTAGAGGGGGCATTGTTTCCAAACCGTCGCATGCAATGTAGTTGCAATGATCCCCACAAATTGCCCCTTGTAGGCCGAGCAAGCAGGGTAGTGCCGTCCGCTGAGAATTCCATCTAATGGAATCTTGAACATCATTTGTCAAATGCACTTGCCCTCACCTTTTCCCAAATTTTCACGAATTATTGGATGTGCTCAACAGTTAGACCATCGTTGCTATTGATCCGAATGATCCATGCATTATTATCATAGCCTTTTGCATGGTCTATTTTTTCCTTTTGAAAATGGCATAAATTCTTGGGAATATATCTTTAGGTCGAAGGCCGTCGAGCCAAGGGGAATCCCAAAGTTGCATTCTTGCGCCATCACCAATGGTGACCAAGGTGACAGAAGCGATGAAGCCTTTATCATCATCATTGCATGGGTTTGCAAGTCTAATCCAAACTTTTGTTGGGTCCAGCCATTCCAGCCACAACCATCTAAGGCAGAGCGCCATCACAAATTTATCAAGGTGGAGGACGCCAAGGCTGGCAAGAGTGGTGGGGCGGCAAACCATCTCCCAGTTCACTTTACATTTTCCACCCGAAACCTTGTCGGACCCAGCCCATAGGAAAGCTCTTCTAATTTTGTCTATTCTTTTTTTGATACCCACAGGACGTCATGTCACACCCTGATTTTCAGCAACCCGAATTTTCGAGAAAAAAAACCTAAACCGAAGACGCGTATATGCGTATATGTTTCAATCATGTTGCATGTTTATTTGGATTTCAGTTTTTTTTGAAGCATGTCATTTCATGGGTAATACCTGAGTTAGGTTGCACCGTTGTGCAATAAACCCAAGTCGTAACCCTAACATCGCATATGCATCAAAACCCTAATTTTGGAACACACGCACCGGATACGCACGAGCACTTTCCAAGCCAAAACCCTAGCGGCGACCTGCTCATCTTTGCTCTCGACCTTCCAAATATGGATCCTAACCTCCCCCATACCCTACCTCTACCGTGCCATCGCCCAGAACCCTAAGACCTAATCTGCCACCCTATTTCTTAATAAATCTCTTATCGGGCAGAAACCCTAGAAACCCTAAAATCCATATCATATGTGTTTTCTTCCACCCAAAAATTCTAGAAAAATTTCATAAACTTCTTGAAACTATTTGTCACCCAAATATGAATAATATTTGAGGGTCCAGTTCAGAAATATTTGAATACATTCAAATTTGAATTTAGGTCAAAATTCCACTTTGAACTACAACTCATATATTCAAAGCTCAGAAAAATTCCATAAAATCCCACAATGCTCATCTCAATACTAAAGACTCAAATATGCAAAAACATGAATGTGTCCAGTTCAAAATTTGGCTCAAACTCTGTCAAACACCTTGTTCTATTTTCTCTTTTTCATAAAATCAAAGACCAAACCCCATCCTTTTTACTCCAAAGTTTTACCAGAGACTCTTCTACCGCCACAAACCCTCCTCCACCCCTTCTCCTTCAGTGGCAGCTCCTAATTCACAGGGATTCAACAAATGGTGTTCATGCATGCCGACATTGGCAAGCTTTGGCAAACTTGCTCCACACGATTTCCAGGCCAACTCTTTCCCATTTTCCCTCCCTCTAGTCACCTTAGCATCGTGGACTTGCTCAGACACTCCCTCAGCACGCCAGGACACGCCTGTGCTCACGCATGCCACTCAGGACGCGCTCTGGCATGCTCCGGACATGCCCCCGCGCACTGCAATGCCACCTGACAGCGGCAACCACACGGTACCCATTGCTCTATCGCCAGCCAGCTCAAATCCGCACGCCACAGCATGGCACTGACCACCCGCAAGCTCTGAGCACTGCCGACTTGTCCTCGCACCGACTCGGCACCAAGCACGACAGTGTCCAGTGGCCACTGTCCGGCTGCCTCGCTGACCACCTATAAAGAGGCACCGTGAGCACCTCAACCTCCGCACCTAACTCCTCTCCACTCCTAACTCCTCTCCACTCCTCTGTAGCTCCTGGACCGATCAATTCCACCTAAGCCTTTCTCTTCCCTCGTTCCGGCCAGAGCCCTAGACGCCAATCACCGCAGCCACCCGGACTGCACCGTCCTCCTCGCACCAATTCATCCCCACCATTGTATTCCTCTTCTCATGCCGAGCTAATCCCGAGCCTCAATTCGGTTGATTGCTAGCTACTGTCGTTTTCCCCCAAACCTCGCCGGAGACCTCACCGGAGAAGCGTCTGTCGCCGCTGCCTCCGAGCGCCCGCACGAAGGAACTGCTCGGTGTCTCCGACCTGTGGACCCGGCAGCTCCGAAGCAGTAAGTGGGGAGAGCGCTGCTGCCAGGTGGGCCTTATCTCCCGCCAGGCCCACCACGGATAAGTGGCAACGCCCCGGCCTCCCTCCGTCTTCCCAGCCAGAAGGCGTAAACCCTATGTGAAGAAGGCGTAAACTCCAGAAAACCCTCCGACTTTATTTCCAGAACTGGTTATAACCTTGGTTCAACCAGTTCAGCATCAAATCAACCGGTTCTCAAGAATCTTCCAAAATAAAGTTTGATCCTAAAAATATTTAGAAACTTTTGGTTCAAACATATTTTCAAAAACTCAATCTTTTCTTGCTGAACAGAGAGTAATTCAATATTCCTCTTAAATTCAAACACTTTTTGAAATTCCTTTTGAACTTTTGATCCATTCCAAAAATTTCTAACATGTTAAAACTTTAATCTTTTGAACCTTAGAATAGAAACACTTATATATGCATATGTTGCTTGAAACAAAAGTCGAAGAAAGTGCATGTGAACCCTAGAAACCCTAATATCAACTTCATGTATACCTACGTTTCAATAGTACCCAAACAGGTTGAACCCTTCAAAAATATCATGAAGACCAGAATGCATGCATGCTGATCTTTGAGGATTTTCTTTATTTGGCTATCGTTAAGTTTGGTTTCTTATCCGAGGTTTTTCCTGAACGTGTAATTGACGGTGTGAGGTACGTTCGTCAAGAGGAGCCAGAAGCATCCCCGCGTTCGGATCAAGACCAGGAACTGCTAGGCAAGCTCTCCACCCTTGATCATGTTGAATCCCAAGTTTATGAAATGTTTATTTTTTTACGAAACATGCATGCTATGTTCTACGACTTGTTATTTTATGTAGTGAAGTTATAACCGATGCTTAGAAAACCCTAGTCTGACCCTAAACTCCTTGTCACCCTAAGGACTACGTATTCCGAAAAAGATACCAGAAACTTAGTGTAGTGTATGTATGTATGCTTAGCCCGGCAGTAGCAAAAATTAGGTTTTCCCAAAAAAGAAAGGAAACTCCCATATTTCATGTGGTGAAAGTTTGAAAACGGACCATCATGTCCGAAGGTGTATGAAGGTAGTATATCCATGGGTTGGGATATTTTACCACAAAGAGGTTTTGTTGAAACCAAAACAAAATGGAGAAGATTTTGATACGGGTCGAAAATAAAGGGGGAAAGCAGGAAGCTTGTCAAAATGCGAGGTAATGCCTGGCGTGGTTCTTGCAGCCCGTTTACGCGTGTGGTGTGAAGTCCCTCTCGGATCACATAAGGACCAAGCTTAAGTGCCATTTGGCCAAGTCTTACTGTACGTCTACATGTCCTTTATGGGAAGGACTTGATCTAGTACCCGGTCTGAGACTAACATGAACCCGTAGGTAGGGAGAAGTGTGCAGATGAGGTTGTAGCCTCTGTAGAGAAAAGTTTCCGCGGGAAAGCGATGGCTTGTTCGCCACAAAGTTGGAACACCAACCTCCTTGTAGCGATGATACTGACTCAAGCTAGGTTTGGAACATGTCCTTCTGGCGGGTTCATGGCTAGGTTTACTCCGGTGAAGAGTCTCGTTGTACTAGCTCTGGTAGTATGCGGTGCACAGTATGCCCAGGGCGACCTACATCGTGTGGGTAAAGCCGTACCACCTCTGCAGAGGGTCAAAACTATTCGAATAGCCGTGTCCACGGTCATGGACGAACTTGGTTAGGCCACACTAAAGTAGATTGGTTTTCAAAACCAAAAATGTGGTTATGGGTTTAAGGACACGATCTACCGAGTTCGCAAGGTAACTTGAGAATTCCCCGTTGTAGCGGGAGGAGTGAAGGAAGGATTCCCCGTTGGAGCGGGCAATCCCTATATCTCCGTTGTAGCGGATGAGCATGAGACTCCCCATTGAAGCGGGTGATAACAGATGCTTCCGTTGTAGCGGAAAGCACAGATATGAACTTCCCGTTGTAGCGGGAAGAGTGATGAAACCAGGTACTTGATTCGTGGATTCGAATCAGTTTGCGAAAATTGCTCTTACAATCTATTTATATATTACAAGTGCAAACTTACTTTCTCGCACAATATGAAACATAGGCTAGAGCCATTTCTTGAAATACCCTTGCATGCATCTATGTCCATGCTAAAGTTTTCCCCGGTGGAAAGCTTGCGAGTACATTCCATGTAATCACCTGGCTTGTTGATGTGGCTAGAAGACGAGGAGGAGTACCAGACCGGAGATAGCGACAGTGACTTCGAAGCGTAGGGTTTCAACCCCCAGTCAGTTGCCTGTGGTTGGGCATACCGATGGGTTATCTACCACATGTTTATTCCACTGCAGTTTTAATTCAGTCAATAGGTCTGGTTTGAACTATTAAAGACCAAATATGGCTATTCGTGTAATAAACGATGTATTGCATGTCTATGCTATCAAGTGCTTGTGTGTGCTAGCCACTGATCATGGGACTAGCACGGTAAACACAGGGGTTTATCCGGCCTCAAAACCGGGTACGCCTCACGTCAAAGGGTGTGAGATGGTACATCGCTTGAGAGGTTAGGACTGGTTTGACCAAGGTCACCCTTCCAGCTGTCATGAGATGCCTTCCTTGCCAAACAACCAATTTTGCCCCAAGCTTGTCCTCTAGGTGTTTGAGAGAGGGAGACCTAGGTAGCGTAGCCGAAAATTTGTCCTCACAGCCGGGAAGCTATGGAGGATCTCAGGTAGGTCAAGATTGTCGCATCTGATGGGAGCCACCAAGCTCTTTTGATAGTTGGTTTGTAAGGCCGGTCACCTCTCCAAAGTTGGCCAAAATGTTTGCAAGGCACGACATGTCCTCCTCCTTGATGGGAGTGACGAAGACGGTAACATCATCTGCATGCATAGGGTTCAAATTGTTGATGTGCATCCCCACAAGGAGTGAGGCTGACCTCTCTAGGTGGCCATGTCAACGAAATAGTGCAAGGGGTCAACGGCAAGAACAAAAGAAAGGGGAAAGAGGGTCCCCCTGCCTGAGTTTGTTGCCATGCGAGATGAGGTCCCTGGGGATGCCATCGAGGAGGACCTTGGAGGAGGCTGTCGAGAGAAGCACTAAAATCCAGCCTCGAAATCTACTAGGGAAACCCCTATGTCGGAAGAGGTCCATGAGGTAATCCCATCTCACGGAGTCGAAGGCCTTTTTGATGTCAAGTTTGAACAAAAGAACCAAGGTCTTTGATTTGCGGAAGCGCCTTGCAAGGCTATGGATGTAGATAAAGTTGTCGTGGATGCTCTTTTTTAATGAAGGCACTTTGAGTATCAGAGACCAACGTGTTTATGAATGGGGTGAAGCGAGTGGCCCTCATCTTGGCAATGATCTTTGCGATGGCGTGAATTAAGCTGGCCTATAGTCTGAGATCTCACCCGCACCATCTTTTTTTGGATCAACACAATGTTTGCCGATTTGAGTCAGTGCCAATTCTCTCCATGCAGGTTGGAGAAAAGATGAACCAACTGCATCACCTTAATCTTGATATTACTTCCCAAGACGCCTTAAAGAAAGCACCAGTGACCCGCATGGCCAGCCAATTGAAGCCAATTGAAATCACAAATCCTGGCGGCACACTTTTTGACAACATTCTTCAAGTGATCATGTATGATGTTGTCTTTTTCATCATGGCTCGTAACCCACCCATTATTATGCATGAGGCGAGGGATGAGGTTTTTCAGTGGCGCGCATTTACTCTAAGGTGGAAAAATCTTGTGTTGGCGTCACCCTTCCTCAAATTTGCAATTCTCGAGCACTGTTTTTTCCTTGCTCTTTCAAGCACAGCAAATCCAATGATCCTTCAAGTCGTGCGCGGATGTCTCTCTCCTCGGGGCCCAGGGTTCTTTGCTTCTTCGCGATGTCCAGCCTCAAAATGATAATGACCATGTGAAATTGTAGCTTTGCATTAGAAAACAACGTTATAGTTTGTTAATTAGCCGGCCGAGTTGATTAATGTGACGTGCTGTCATGTCCATGTCTGCTTGCATCATTAGACTTTTGGCGTCTTTGTGTTGTAAATTCCTCTTGCTAGATCGAGTCAATGTGTCACTGGAGAAAACAATGTTAATTTATATTGTCAGTGTCCTGACAACATGCATGAGCGTCCACTGATATAGTCCAGTCCAAAATTGAAATAGTCCCGTACAACGGGTCACCATAAATATGTAGAGATTGAAATTTTCTGCGTATTAGGGTTGACAACTCTGAAAGGTTTATTGGTGAGTAGCTACATTAACAGAACGAGGGTTGTTTTATGTTGATTTTAAATGGATTTATGATACTAATAATGCTTTTTTCAGGATGCAAGGAGCATAGAAACCTGAAAAAAACAAGTTATCGTAGACTTAGAGAAAATGCCTCACATGGCAAGAGTTACTAGGTAATAAGTGCACACTGAAAGTGATACAAACCACTGGTTTCTCCTTACACTAAAACTTGGTACCGTGAGCATTTTGGTGCTTTCCCAAATTTTTGCCCTTGATTTAATCAACCAACTGTCCTGATTCCTGAATCTAGACAACTTATTGAATTTCGCACACAATTTTGTATATTAAATTCTGAATGCATAGTACAGAATTCACCAGGGGAATTTAGTGACCCTGCGTCAGAGCTATGATGCTAAACTAATTTGTCTGCATCCAGGGGGACCGTGCCATTGTTCAGTAGAAGTAATCATTTGCACAAAACTTTGCAGTAGTAATAGTTTCTATTAACATGCGAACACCAAGAACTTAACAAGTGAGTTGAAGAAAACGCATCACATACTAACACGTCCAATACAAATGGGAAGCACACTTCTTGCAACTACTGGTAGTTTGACCTATTGCCGGTTAACAATGCTACGGAAAATTCAAGACAACTTGAAGCAGTACAACTAAAATTCAAGACAACTTGAAGCAGTACAAATTAATTGCAACAACGCAAGAACGCAGCTAAATTCAAATACTCAAATCATTCCTATCAATATCAAAAGATGTGGCGCATCAAGAAACAATTGATCTAAATAAACCACATTGTTTGCTTACTGCAAATGCACGATCAGAGTGCATTCATGTGACCTGACCAACCGACCGGCATGAAGTTGCAATTCAATCTAGCCCTAAATTTCTCAGCATTCAAGCTGCCATCAGTGTAGTGCTACCAGCACAATCTGCACAAAGACTGAAAGACACCACCTTTACACCGTTCTCCTTTTGCCCACAATTAAGTCACCATGATGATGATCAGCACATGGGGAAATGAGTGGGCAGCTGAAAAGGTGCCGCCAGGACACAGCACAGAATCTATTGATGGACAGTAGTATAGCAGATGCAGCCTTGATGCACAGAATATTGATGGACAATATAAGCAGATGCAGCCTTGTCGTACAGAGTACAGAGACAATGAGACAATCTGCAAGAGCACATGGTTGGATGGCTCTTTAGATTTGAAACTGATCATGGCTTCGGCTTTCACACTACAAGCAATAGTATCAGGATAACAACGCTTCTGCTGCTTGTCAAGAAATTCGTCTACTTTATCTGCAAGGTTGTCAGGGATGAAAACTTCTGTGACCAACCAAAATGTTTTTCATGAAAATAAATAACCAGATATGATCAACAAGAGAGCAATCAAGAACAGCAGAGTACAAAAATGACAGCATGTGCAGTATGTGAGCTGCTCCTATCAACTTTTTTACCCTCAGGTCACAAGATGTATATATAACAGCATGGCATAACAGCCTATAAACCTTGAAGCACACCTTTAAATACAGTAAAACTAATCAGAGTCTGATGAGTTGCCAGTATCTGATTGTCGAACGCTACGTTTGCTGGTAGCAGTTTGCTTGGCAGGATTCGCAGATCCTTCATCAAGGAAGATCACTTGAACTTTTGCAAGGCGTTCCTCCAGATCCTCAGTGCTGAAGTCATCTTTACCACCGAGCTCATCAAATCCAACCTGCGAGTAACAGAAAGAAAAATCAACACCTAATGACATTTTTCACACACAGCTGAAGAATTGACTCTGAAGAGCTGTCTTACCACATAATCCTCAACCTTGGCATTCTTTACTAGAGCAAGAGTTGGGAGCACAACAATCCTTAGTTTTTCTGTCAAAAAGGGAGCCTTTTCAGCATGAACTTTCACAAACCGTGTTTCTACATGCTGTTTCGCAAGAATAGACATGTGTTTGTCCATAACCTGCAGCACAAGAGATGAGGGATATAAGAAAATGCTTTTGGACAGTGCAAGATTCAACAAAATGTCATAGACACCGTCAGCACAAACAACCCACATGACGAATACATCATAACTGTATTAAATAGGAAAACAAACACAGCAAAGGAACAATAGCTACGAAATTATAAATGGGAAAAGGAGTGAATTGAGATTCATATTTAGAACTCTGGTAAAATGACATCCATGCAACCAAAGTTTAAATATAAGAGTTTGAATATTGCAAGACAATATAAGAGTTCCAATATTGCAAGACAGCCCACCCATATTTCACAAGAGAGCAAAATTGTGGTCCATCAAAGGAATGGAATGTATACATGGTGTTATCATGTCGGCAATCTATCACACACAAGATTATCACTCCAACTCTAATGGAAACTAGACTTTGGTTCATGCATTGCAACAGGATTATAATGGAGATATTTGTTATATTTATGTGGTTTTAGTACATAGATTAACTTTTTTTAAATTGCATATGTATTTCAAATTTTTTGAAGTGAGATGTAGAAAGTGGGTTAAGGCAATAGTAGTAATCATAAAGATGGCCCCCTCAGTACAGTACATATTACTTGACAATAGTAGCTATATTATAGAGAATGAAGAAATGCCATGGAAACAAAACGAAGTGATAATCATAGTCCAGAACTCCAGATATAAGCATGGAGTTTTTCCAAAAACACAAAATATGTGGTTAGAAGATGATACATCAAATCATTTAGACGTGCATTATAATCAGGTAAATGAAAAATAAAATAGTGAACAATACATGCCAATGGATTTTTCTTTAGCATGAGCTGGATGCAAAAACGACCACAGTCGGTCCTTTCCCTCTTTACTACACGTTCCGAAACAGGTGAAGTTTTGACTTTACAATCTCCAATGTGCAACTTTGAAAATCATTTTTCGTATGAATATGTAAGTAAATGATTACAAGAAGTTTATATTGTGAAAAAAGATTCATGACAAACCTAATTATACCATTTGTACATAACCAACATAAATAGTTTTATGAAAAATCTAATTATACCCATTTTCAATTGTCAAAGATAGAGAACCTTAACCGCACGCTTTCTAAAACATCATCTATTTTAGTATACAGGTAGTAGTTAGTTAAGTCAATGTAGTTACTAAGAGCAACCCCAAGTGACTACCTAAATTTGCCTCTCCAAATCTCTACATGGAGAGCTTGCTAAATTTTTTCCCTCTCTGTTTCTCTTTTTTCTCCAACGGGCTCTCCAAATCTGCCTCCCCATTTTCTATCTCCTCTCCTGATCCCCTCCTTTGCAATCTCCTCCCCCACAGCACTCCCGTCGCTCACCTCTGATCCACCGGTCCTCCGCCTCCTCCTCCGCCCTCCGGCCCTCGGCCGCCTCCCGCCTCCAGATCCGCCGCCACCTCCTCCTCCCCTCGCAGCAGCAACAGCAGCACCCGCCACCCGCCGCCGCCCCACCCCTCTGTCCTCTGCCTCCCCCTCCGCCATGGTCCTCCGCCTCCCCCTCCGTCCTCGGTCTCGCCCTCGAGATCCTCCACCTCCTCCCGCTGCCGCAGCAGTAGCAACAGCAGCACCCACCGCTCGCTGCCCTCCTCGTCGGCGTTGTTGGTGCGGCAGAGGAGGGAGAGGAGCGCAGCGCGGTGGATGCGGAGGAGAAGGAGGCCGCGGTGGGCGACGGCAGAAGGGAGGAGCAGGGCGCGGGAGGGCGCAGGAAAGCGATGGCGAGTGTCAGGTCGCTCGCCAGCGAAGGCGAGCAGGGAGGGTGGTTTTGGGGGTCGCTAATTTTGGAGATGGAGATGGCGAGGCCGTTGGAGCTCTTTTCTCTTCCCCGCTCGCTAGAAAATGGCTTGGAGAGGGAGATAGCGAAGCCCTTGGAGTTGCTCTAACACCAGTCTTACATTTTGTATAGGATAGCACTAGGTATCCACCAGCAGGGACAATTTCCTGATCAACCTCCTTCCCCACATTGGATCCCATGTAAGTGGGCCAATCTCAGCCGCTCGATCATTGCAATGAAATTCACATGGTGTAACGACAATTTTGTACATATGCAGCAAATCCCCACACGGTGGGGCAAAAGCATTGGAAAATACATGCAACATCCGCAGCAAAAAAAATAAACATATGCAACAACATTTTTGTCCGAATGCCCCCAAAATGTGAAAAAAAAATACACATACGCAAAACGCCACAAGCCTATTGCAAGCAAAATGAACATGTGCAACAAATCATCCGGGTGTATGCAACAAAAACCATCTCCTAGCAACAAAAGATCCCTGAATATAACTAACCTCTCCCCCACCAAAAGCCCCAAACTAGTCAAAGAAGACGACGACGACTGAAGCCCACCATTGTTGGAGCCGAAGGGATAAGGCCGGATCTTAGGCACTACGCCTTGTCGTGTAGCTGCTCCTGCTCACCACAGCCATTGCACCACTCCATTTCGTGGCCGTGTCCATGCATGGCATATGTTGAGATCAAAGTTCGAGCTGGATATGCAGTGGCGCTGTGACTACTCATCCTTCTCTCAAGCACTCTCAAGCTGTGTTGTAGGAAGGAACATAGCAAACTTGAGAAGGTAGGGTAGTGGTGGGGTCAATGATGCGTCGTTCAATGAGGGAGACCAAACAATGCTCTGACTGCCATTCACATGGGCAGCCCCACCACAGCCCTGCCTTATGCACTTCGCTTCTTCCCCACAACGATCGTCCAATGTGCTTTTCTTCCTCAACCTGGCAAGCGGAGAGAGGAGGCGGGTTGAGTAGGAAGGAGGTAGTAGTATAGGCCAGTCGTAGCGCCACCGCTTATCTAGCTCAATCTCAACAAGTGACACAGTGAACAGAAAGCACATCAAGATAGTGGACGCATCGTTGTTCAGTGAGGGAGACCCAAACGACAGTCTGTCTACTATTCGCATGGGCGGGCCCCACCACAGCCCTGTTTTATCCACTTCACTTCTTCCCTGCAACGCTCATCCAATGTGCTTTTTTTCATCGGCCTGGTGAGGAAGAGAGGAGGTAGGATGAGTAGGAGAGAGGGAGTAGGCTGTGCAGTCATAGCGCCACCGTTTATCCAGCTCTATCTCGACACACATCATGCATGGACGAGGCCTTGAATTGAGGTAGCGCAACAACCAGGGTGAATAGGAGGGGCATCAAACGACTAGCGAAGTTGAGAAGGCAGGGTAATGGTGGGGCCAACAACGTGAATCAGACGACGCAACATCATTCGTGAGGGAGACCAAACGATACTTCATCTACCATTCACATGGGCGGCCACACCACTACCCTTCCTTCTCCACTTTGTTTAGGGGAAAAAGCCAAATCTAGCCCCCCCGCGAGTTCTAATGCCAGATGTAGCCCCCGGTCGCACCGAAAGCCAAAAATGGCACCGCGACGCTCGGGGCAACCGACACGTGGCTAAATCGCGCCGGCGACCCGCGAGCCCACGTCCACCGCGCGTCCGACCCGCGAGCACCACCCGTCGCGGGCCCAGCCCGAGGCCGCGCCGGTGGTCCGCGAAGATAGCCGGGCCGCGTCTCTGGCCCGCGAAGCCGCGCGCGCCGCGCCTCTGGCCCGCGAAGCCGCGCGCCGCGCCTCTGGCCCGCGACGCCCGCGCGCGCCGCGCCTCTGGCCCGCGAAGCCGCGCGCCGCGCCTCTGGCCCGCGACGCCGGCGCGCCGCGCCTCTGGCCCGCGAAGCCGGCCTCTCGCGCCCGCCCTTTTCCCGCGCCCTAACGCCAGCGCAACTGGCGTTGCTTGATTTCGTCGGTGACAGCGCCTGGCCCCGCCCCCGATTGGATTCCGGGTCACGCGCATGCATGCTCAAACAGTGCCCAAACAGTGATGCTTTTTCACTTTTATTTGACGTGTTGTCCATTTCGTTGTCTGTTGTCTGTTTTCTTTTTCCTGTTCTCATCCGAGCGAGTTCTCTTCTCCCTTCATATTACGCTGCTTAACTCTGCAACGCTCTCGTCCCCCTCATTACTTCACAGCTTACGCTCTGGTTCTCTGCAATGCTCCTCTTCCACTGGAGTATGAAGCACTGATTTCGAAGCTAAAAATACCAAAATCAGCTATTCGAGTAGTAGAAAAAACTGAAGTTGAAGTCAAGATCTAGCCACGAAGGTAAATTTCTTCTATATACAAAATGTTATCATATGTTCTAGTTAGGCTAAAATTAGATAAATGATAATGTTAAGATTTTGGTTATAATTGAGTTGACTGTTATTTTATCCATGCATAAAAGCAATCCTCTCGACTATTTGTAAATTTTAATTTTGTATTTAATGTAGCACGAGATGGAGTTTTGCAACGGATTTGAAGCTCAAAACAGTAAAATTAGCCATCTTTGTAGTTGAAGAAATTAAAAATCAAGTCAAGACCTAGACTCAAAGGTAATTTTTTTTACATGCAAGATGTTGTTATATTTTTTAGTTAGGCCGCGATTAGATAAATGACAGTGTTAAGAGTTTAGTTATAGTTAAGTTTACTGTTATTTCCCACATGCAGACACGGCAGTTGTTTCGAGAAGTTCAACAACGTGTACATCTGGTGTATTCTTCGAGGAAAAGGTAAATCCACGTTCCATGAAATTTTGTGATCATTAAGCTGTAGATCATGCAGTACCTGTTCTTAACAGTTGAAACAACAATCATGCATACAGATATTCCCACCACCCAAAGTAAACTAAAGAATCAAGTATATGCTTGTTCTTATCAATTACAAATCAGAAAATACTTCAAATGGTCATCGTTAGTAGCTAGCAAAGTTTAAGTCCAGCATCTGTTCTTATCACAAATTGGGTATAATTAAACTAGCAAGTGAAGAACCCTAGAAATAAGCCAAGTATTAGCATCTGTTCCTCAATCTAACAAATAGACATATGTAGATATATGCATGTAGTTAACAGGAAGAGGTTAAGACCAAGAAAAAGGATCCGTTTTTAACAGTTTCTAATATCAATTCGAAGTAAGCGTCTGTTCTTATCAATTTTGAATAAGAAGTACTCAGGTGTAAACAGCATCACTAAATAGTTAATGACCAAACCAAATAGCTGATGACCAAGTAGTGATATTTAACAAGCCAGGCTGATAGGTACAACCATATGCACATAGACGTAGTACGAGATAGAGGTTTCCAATGGATTTTGAAACTAAAATGAGAAGATGTGACAAACTAATATTACATATGTACTATTTTCCCTACAGTTGTATTGAGAAAAAAATATTGTTTACATGTTATTCAAATATTCGTTTCGTATGTACGTAGGTACAATGAATGAACTGTTAGTGTTCTACGGGCCGAATATAATACGCGACGGGCCCTGTGGGATCGACTTGTCCCAATGCGAGTACAAGGTTTGCACATATAGATGGTTTGGAGGAGATTAGTTTGTTGGACCTGAGGAGGTGCATACGCCGCGAGTTTGATCGGGACATAGCTCGCAACAAAATAGTCATTGAAGCAGTCACATGTAGCAGCCGGGAGGACGGGTCATCAGTCCCCCTATGGCAGTTGCGCAAGTGGTTGGCAACGCATCATGGGCTGGGTACATGCGCCTTGTGAGTACACCAGGGGCGTACATATATGGTCGACCATGGTGTACGTACAGTTTGTTGAGAGCAGTCGCTTGTTGACTGGCGACGAAGGTTCCTCCGGAACTGGTGAGTTACAGGTTGTTGCAACAGAAGGAGGTGTAGGGGCAGCGGATGCGGCGTTAGAGGTCAATCTGACACATCTGAAGACCAGTTCGTCAGTAATGAGATGCCGGTCCCTTCTGGTCTGCTCGTGTCGACTGTTTTGAGCTGTTACCAAGCATGCCGAACGAGTTGGACTCTCCTGAAGACGGTAGCGACGAAGAGTCGGATGGTACCGACGAGGAGGGCGGTGATGCGGTACGACGTGGTCTACCTGCAGTAGCTGCTGGCGAAGAAATGGATGAACTGACGGTGCGAGAGGCTTGTCATATCAGAAGATGTGAACTCACGGTGGGGTTTCGAAGAGAACACTCTGATGATAGGTCAGCACTTCCAACCAAGCATGCTGCACACATGGCTATTACAAAGTATGCCACCTCCATACATCGTGAGTATCGGGTCAAAAGGTCGAATCCCACATGTTTGAAAGTTGTATGCACACGTCCAAACTGTCCTGGTAGGGTGCGTGCAAACCAAGCCAAGGGATTTACAAGGATTTTGAGATAACTGTGTTGTGCACCACACGTGCGAGCTATCCGAGCCGTTGACTGCGCACCGCAATGTGAGTGCCGCATATGTGGCCGAAAAAGTGCACCACCTAGTATCCAAGGACATCTCCGTCGGGCCAAAGTCATTGATGTCCACCGTGGCTGACGAAGTTGGTTTTCCGGTCAGCTACAGCATGGTCAGACGTGCGAAGCAGAAGGTGATAGAGAAGATGTTCGGGACTTACGAGGAGGGATATAATTTCGCCCCAAGAATGCTACATCAAATAGCGGAAGCTAATCCAGGCACTTACTTAAACAAGTATGAGAGGCCACATCCCGATGGAGTAACCTGGCCATTTCATACTTGACCGTATATTCTGGGCCTTCAGTCAAAACTATTCAGGCATTCAGGTATTGCCGTCCGGTGCTTTCAATGGACGGTACATTTCTGACTGGAAAATACAAGGGGACACTACTAATAGCCGTGGCTGCTGATGCTAATGATCAAGTCCTTCCTGTTGCGTACGCAATAGTTGAGAGCGAGAACTCCGATAGCTGGCTGTGGTTCCTTATAAATGTGAAGTTGGGTGTTGTAGGGGACAGGCCTAATGTGTGCCTTATTTCTGACCGTAATGCTGGGCTTCTAAATGCTATAGACACAATCAAGAATACTGCTGTTGCTGAGTATAGGTGGACTGATCTTGAGAGTAGGTGGTGCATGCGGCACCCTGGCCGCTAATTTCTACGGAAGGTTCAGAAACAAAGATCTTATGAAGAACTTCAAGAAGCTGTGCATGCAGAATCAGTTACGAAGTTCCAGCACATTTGGACAGCACTGGACGCTGCAACGAGCAGGTACAGCGGGGAGTCTCAGGTGGAAGGCCAGCAAGAAGTGCAGCATCCCAGAGAAACCGGAGGGCGATGAGTTGTCAGAGGGGTAAGTAGGCATGCTCCCGAGATTGAGAAATGGGCCCTGGTGCATGACACAGGTGGTCATAGGTATGGCATAATGACAACCACATGTCCGAAGCGTACAACGGTGTGCTTAAAGGTATGCTGGTGCCTCCCAATTACTGCCATAATTGATGAATCATGGTCCCGGACAGTTGGGTACTTTCACAACAGATCAAAGGCTGCGAAGGAAAAATTAGACAAAGGTACGAATGGTCCGAAGTCATGCAGAGATACATGGATAAAGAAATCTCAGAGTCATGATGTTCGAGCTATTGATGGGTTGAGGGAGGAAGTCACGAGATTCGCCTACGGCGGAAGCATGTCAGTAGCCATGCACGAGGTGATAGGAACCATGAATGTAAACTTGATGCTGATATTTGCACATGCACGTGCAACAAGCCCACGCTGCTACACTACCCTTGCTCCCATGTGTATGCGTGCTTGTGCGGCAATCAGCAGTCTTCGCAGCAATACGTCTCAGATACTTTGACATCATCATCTGATGGGCACATGGGGCAGCGAGTTCTACTCGTATAGTTCTTGATATAAGTTACAAGGATCTCTGGACCGACGTTGTTCAGTGGGTGCCTATATCCATCATTGAGACAGCAGAAGAAGGGACGTCGACACACTACTCGGTTCAGGGAATGATATGGACGATAGCCAAATTGGAGAACCACGCCGCTGCAGGATATGCAAGACAAGGGGTCATAGCAAGAACGATTGTCCAAACAAGCCGAGTACGTCGAGGAGGACCTAGTATTAGTACCACTGGTGTTAGCTGTAGTGTGTACTTCAAATTATATGTAAAAATATGTACGAGTCACCTGCCACTATGCTGTATTTTCTTAGCATTGTACTCCAGTTTTCAAATATGTAATGTTGATCTTCACGTCATGTGTTGTTCAGTTGTATATACGTTATTCATACTTCAATTAACCATGTGTTTCTATTGCTTTTCGCTTTGCAGGCGATGGCTGAAGTCCCGGAACTGCTAGACCGGTATTACGACGATCACCACCGGTGTCACAGTTGGCTGTCCAATGACAGATGAGGTTCCACCAACGTTCACTGCTGAGTACCCGTACACAGTGGCATTGGACGAGCGCGTTTCGTTCCCAAGCTGCCGACAGTGGACTCCTCCCCTTTGCTCGTTGGTGTTCAGCACGGGCACTCTGTTCTGACCGGTGGGCCGCCTCTACCGAAACGGTACGCCGCCCCGTGCCACTGCCAGCGGGCCCGAGCGGCAACCAGACCCACTGTCAGATTTAATAAACCCAGCGCCGACTTCTCCACTCACCCCCTCCCCCTCTGTGTAAATAAACCGGCTGGTTTTCTCTCTGGTCCAATACTCTATCCTCTCTGGTTCGACCGATTCACCCAATCCGAGCTGGTTCTCAAAAAACTTCCCAATAAAAGTTGTTCAGAATTTCATTTCCCATCTTTTTCATATAGATCACTTTTCGAAAATCTCAATATTTTCCTCTGTACAGCCCCAGTCCAGTAGCCATCTCAAATTCTATTATGTGTTTGAATTCATTTTTGAATATGTGATCAACCCTAGGGTTTCCAGCATGTAATCTATAGTATTTTGGGAACCTTGCACAAGTTACTTTCATGCATTCATGTTACTTAGCTCAAGGATTAGAAGGAATAGATAAAACCATGAAACCCTAAATCATGAGCATGCATTTGTAGTGTTGTCTCTTTTTCAAAACTAGTTCGATTAGATGATGCATTCCATTCATCCAGTAGGTTTAAAGTCCAAATCTTGCTATATGCTCTAATAGTCCACCATGGTCCATGATGCATAACTCCAAGAGCCAAGAAAGCAAGCGCTTATCCTTGAAACCCTAGAAACCCTAATCGTCATTTCATGCATGTATATAGGTTCTTCTTAGTTATCTCCATCATGATAAACTCTTCAAGAACATGTTAGGACCCAGCATGCATGCATCCTGACCGCTATTATTTGTTGCTTGTTATGCTCGGTTCTTATACGAAGTTTTCCGAACGTGTAGTTGACGGTGTGAGGTACGTGCGCCAGGACGAACCCGAAGCATCTCCGCGTCCGGAACCGAGCCAAGACTTGCCAGGCAAGCCCTCCGCCCTTGATCATGTTGAATCCCAGTTTTACGAAATATTATTTTGTTTTCGAACCATGCATGCTATATTTTATCCCTGTTATTTTATGTAGAGTGGCTATCACCGATGATAGGAAACCCTAGTCCGACCCCGTAATCCTTGTCGCCTTAGGACTATTGTATCCCGAAGAGTTATCGGAGACTTAGGATAGTGTAGATATATATATATACATATGCTTAGCCCCGCAGTAGATGAATTAGGTTTTCGAAAAGGAAAAGGAAAGCAACCCCCATATTTCATGTGATGAAATATTGAAACGGACCGTCGCGTCCGGTTGTAGAGGTGCATGGAAGGTAGGTTATGCATGGGTTGGGATATTCTACCGGAAATGGTTATGTGGAACCGAGCTAAAAAGGGAGAAGATTTTGATCCGGGTTGGTAATGAAGGGTGTTTGTAGGGAGATGTTAAAGAGCGAGGTAAGGCCCGTCGTGGTTCTCGCTGCCCGTTTACGGGAGTGGTGTGGAGTCCTTCTCGGATCACCTAAGGACCTGTCTTAAGTGCCGTTTGGCCAAGTCTTACCGTACGACCACATGTCCTTTGTGGGAAGGACTTGATCTAGTAACCGGCCTGGACTAGCATGAACCCGTGGGCAGTCAGTAGAGTGCAGATGGGGCGGGTAACCCCGAAGAGGGCTAAACCCGTAGGTAACGAGGTTTGGTTCGCCACAGAGATGGAACACCAACCTCCTCGTAGCAGGGATACTGTCTCGAGCTAGGTGTGGGACATGTCCTTCTGACGGGTTCATGGCTGGGTTCACACCGGCGAAGAGTCTCGTTGTACTAGCTCTGGTAGTATGCAGTGCACGGTATGCCCAGGGTGAACTACATCGTGTGGGTAAAGCCGTACCACCTCTGCAGAGGGTTAAAAACTATTCGAATAGCCGCGTCCGCGGTCATGGACGAACTTGGTCGGGCCACACTAAAGTAGTCTGGCTTTCTGAGTCCCAAAAAGGATTTCTGGGTTATGGGTTTAAGGACGCGAACCGTCGTGTTTGCAGGGCAGTTTGCCAAGTTCCCGCTGTAGCGGGAAGTGTGAAGAAGGGTTTCCTCGAGGACTCGGGCAAAACCTAGAATCCCCCGTAAGTATAGAGTGAGCAGCGTCTCCAATTGGAACCGGGCGATTGGGAACCCCGTAAGTACAAGGTGAGCAGCGTCTCCCAGTGGAATCGGGCAAGTACCGTGCTTTGCCGTTGTAGCAAGCACAAAATCGAACTCCCCGTTGTAACGGGTGGAGAGATTTGAGCAAATACTTTATCTCGCTGCGTCGAGATATTTTTGGTAAAACCGCTTTTACAACTATGTATTTATTTCAAATGCAAACTTACTTTCTCGCACAACATGAAACTTAGGATAGAGCTATGTTATTGATAAATTCCAAGCATGTTCATTTTCGTATTAAACTCCCCGGCGGAGTGCTTGCGAGTACATTCAATGTACTCACCTGGCTTGTTATGTGGCCAGACGAAGAGGAGGAATACCAGTCTGGCGATAGCGACAGCGATTTCGAGGCGTAGGGTTTCTCCCCAGTCTGTTGCCTGTGGTTCGGCATATAGATGGGCCATCCACCGTATTTCCATTCCGCTGCTGTTTAATTCGGCCATTAGGCCCGGTTTGTAAGAACTAAAGACCAAGTATGGTTGCTGTTTGTAATAAACGATGTATGGCATGGTTATGTTATCAGGTACTTGTGTGTATCGACTATTGATCTAGGGATCAATACAGTGAACACAAGGGTTTATCCGGCCTTAAAACCGGGTAGTCCACAGCAGTACGCCGGTTTCGTTCGATGATCGGGACAACGATCCTGCCGGGCATCAAGACACGATGATCCTTCCGTCCCAGGAGGAGGAGCAACCCGAGACGGACCCGCCGCCCCGTGAAAACCGCTCCAAGTATCACCATGACCCGAAGGTAGCAGGAAAGACGGTCTTATCTCCAAGCACGCTCAATGCCGCAGTGGACGAAGTATTGACAGGAGGCAAGAGGGCCTCCTCTCCGGAGCCGGAGAGGAAAAGAAAAAGGCCACACAGACGGGGCGGCACCGCTGCGAAGGAGGCAAGCAAGGACAGCAAGAAAAAGGCCTTATCCTTCCAGACATCTGCCGAAACTGTCACGAAGCCTCGACGATTAGTGTACGAGGCAGGTGAGCCCTTGCTCCCAGATGATGAGGTGTAGAGGTTGCCCGCGCAGATGAAACTGCTCCATGACACGATCATGATGAGGTCACGGAATCGGGACGATTATGTGCAACACTTTAAGGTCGAGGTGCCAAAAGATTTCGGTTTCTTCCTGGACAGACATCATGACACCTTCGACATCAATTTTGAAGATATCTTCAATTTGTTCAACCTCTTCCGGCTCGACACCATGCTCGTCAGGCTGTGGGCGCTTTACCAAGCCCAAGAGTCTAGGCGTCTGCCCAACTGCGCTTTTGGAATAATGGATCTGGTCCTCATGAACGAGTACTATATACGAGAAGCGAAGCCGGTCCTAATAAACTTAATCACCGAGTCATTGCTATACCATAAGGACAAGAACCACGTGCTCATACCCTACAACCCCCCGTAAGTTACTTACTACCGTCCCTAGTTTACTTTTCTTAAGCACGTATCCCCGTCTGTTTATATTGGTTCCGTATCTTCTACGCAGCGACCACTGGATCCTCATTGTCATCCACAAGCCTTCTAGAATGATATACTATTTTGATTCTCAAAGAAGTGCCAAGCGGGACTACTCCGAAATTAAGGAAGTTCTGGAAGCCGCCTTTTGGGAATACAACTTGCGAGGGGGAGAAGCAGAAAGCAAGAGCAAGAAGCTGATCCACAAATTCAACTTCCCTTGCAGGCAACAGCCGGAAAATAGCGTGACATGTGGGTATTACGTCTGCGCTCACATAGACGCGTTCGTCATATCCCACAACTCGCAATGGAGCCAGGATTAATTCAATAACTTCATACACGACCTGGCCGACGATAAGTACGACTGGAGGAAGGACTTTGCCTGCATCCAGAAGACCTTCATGTACGTCATCAACAACGAAGTCATCCGACCAAGCGGAGATTTCTACGCGGGAGTCCAATTACCCCCTTCCCGCCACCCTGCAAGTACTAGCGAAGTGTCGTAAACGTAGATTAGTAGGGCTAGTGAGAATAAACATTGTTAAATTCATTTGTTTGTCGTTTTAATTTGTTGTGAACTTGCTTTTATATGTGTATTTACTATTTGTGATATTAATTGGTATATGTGCTTAATTTATGTCATATTAATTGCTATATATGCTATTAAGATATGCTATATATGCTATTAGTTGCTATATATGCTATATATGCAAAAAAAGACAAAAAATACTTCCACTGATGGGCAGAAGACATGTACCCGTCAGTGAAAATTCTTACCACTAACGGGCACATAGTCCACGCCCGTAGTGGAGATCCAGCTCAGATGCCATTGCTGCAGCCTGGAGGTCTTTCCACTGACGGTCCTTTTTCGCCCGTCAGTGAAAGAGTATATCTACTGACGGGCCCTGTGCCCGTGAGTGATTACCGTTTTGGGCTCGTCAGTAATAGTGTTTCCTGAGATAGTGACTAAAGGATAAAATCTTGTTTGATTACCTGGTACATTCCAATGTGGGTATAACAATTTTCATGACGGATGCAACACATCATAAAATTTAACAATCGCTCGTTTTGATCACAAATCCCGGAAAAATGGATGCAATCCAGGTCAATTGACTCCTGACTGATTATGTCTGGTCTGCTGGTCACATGGTCCAGCTTGTCATATGACGTGTGCATTGGCTTCTGGTTTTACCAACTTTTGCAAAAGAAGCTCTGCAAACCACAGGATCTATCATTTCTTCCTCCTCAAACCATCACCTCTGAAACCACTGAACCGGATCCCTAGGCACAATTGGGCACAGGTAGGTTATGTGATGCAAGATTAACACCATTGGATTATTAATACTCAAAAACACTTTCTTATGATTATAATTTTATAACTATTTATAAAATATTAGAATACATTTAAGGTTAAAACCTTGAACTTGGACTGTTAAAATATGTCTTATATATTCGGATGGAGGGAGTAAATTAAAACTTTGTTGCTCAGTGATTGGTGTCTGCAGGTGACTTTCGTCCAGTAGTTTGCATTATCGAACACGCTCCAATTCCCGAGAAGCTCAGTCTTCAACTAAATGTGGTGTATTATTTTTAATAGATTAGATAGTTGCACGCAATTAAAGTGTTAAGCATTACTGACTGAAATTTGCTTACTATAGGGCTATGAACATATGATGATACCGGAAGAAATCTGTCCTACAGTGGCACATTTGCCTGCAATATCTGAACACCTTTTTGTAGTTGAAATCAAATGTGTGGATGTTGATGACAGATTTTACAAAATTTTGAAGATCTTGAGTACATTTGACATACGAGGACTAGATCAACTCTTTGCAGTAAACTAGCGAGCAATACACTCTTCACCTTCCCTATATTTCTGCGAGAATGCATTATTTTGTGAACAAAGCATATGTATTGCGCGAATTGAGCGTTGCTCAGTTGGTTAGGTTCCTTGTGGTGGTGGGAGACGATGTGTCGGTCGACTACAAGGTGCCTGTGATGACTTCGTCAATCTCAAGATCTACCGACTAGGGGTGTGAGTGTATGTGTATGTAAACATCTACATCTGTACTGTGTTTCTAAAAAAAAGCATATGTATTGTACAAACACCCAAATCAACTACGTACAAATTAACCATTAATGGCTAGCAATTAAAGTAGAAACACTACCCTCCCTTCATTTTATGAACAGTAATGTACTAGTGCCTCATAAACCTCAGCAATACTATATCAACACGACGATTTTGGAGGATTTCAGAAGGATTAATTATTAAATGACACAAAATATGTATCTTGCAGTTCACAAAATCGTCAAATGCGACATTGCTTCGGTCCACAAGCGATCACATGGTCTAAAAACATCAAGTTTTTTTGGTTCTTTTTGCTACAAGGGCCGACGAGCAACTATCCATCTCGAATGGCCAGCTGCATATTTGATCCATATATTTCTGAATATCCAGAGAGGATAAAAAAATCTAAGACTTCCTCGATCTCCTTAACTCTCGTTGGAGCTGAAACCCGTACAAACAAAATCAAAACCTACAAAAAAAAATGACGAAACATAATCAGCCGAGTAAAGATTTCATTTTGTTTAAAAAATATGACCACACAATTTCTTCACTGCTTGCTGTTAGAATTTACTAATGAAAATCATACATTCAGATAGCGCGTTGGTTGGTCGGATATTGATTTTGGCGAGAGATATGCCACATGCGCTCAACACCTTCAAGATGTTGAAAACCCTTTCACCGACCACTTCACACTTGATTTCCACTTTCTTAAGGTGCTCAAACGTTGACTGTTCCGATGTAATAGAACATCTCTTTCTTTTCATCCTGCGTGCACGGTTCTACAGAAGAAGAAAAACATATAACTAACCATATTTGATAACAAATATAAAAACTCGAAGTTGTCCTTCTCACGACATTATTGAGAGCCTTGGAAAGTTGAAAAGTGAGCTTCTCTAGAATTGGTGCGTGTCGAAGAAGGCAAACGAGTGCGGTTTCATCATCATACACACTCCACTCGTTAAGTATCAAAGTCTTTAACTTGCCAAATGTAGGGCACCATGTCAGATCCCTTTGTAAAATAGCCTGGGCAGAGGTAATAGCTCAATGACATTAGCTCGTGAAGTACAATATGTAAGTGAGCAAAAGCTTCGATAGATAGAGATATATTTGCCGAAACATATTTAGATAGAGAAAGATATAAGAAATGATTAAGCACACGTAAAAGAAGAAAAGATATGCGCATCCGAAAATTTAAACTTGTCAAATTATTTTTCCATATTGGTACCTCTGGTTTAAAATCCACCTCTGGTATAAATAGAGAAATTATTTTCTCCTTATCTATCGTGTAATTAAACATGATAATAGAAGAGAATCACCTCTTCATAGGACAGTAGAGTTATAGGGGTATTACTCTATCCACCGATGTTCAGATCCTGCTGGTCATATTTAATTGCACACACCGATACAATAATTAGAAATTTAGTAAGATTCACGAATTTATCTCGGTCTCCATTAATTGAAATGTGTGATTACAGGACACTTGCGTGTGTGGTGGTATATGGGAGTGGCGTCTTGCTTGTAATCGCAAAAAGCCAAAACAACAGAAGATTATTTTTGTTAGATAAAGGAGAGCAAGATGATGAACAGTAATTGGAAAAACAAAACAGAACAAGAGAAGATTACGAAGAAAAATGTTGAATGGCAATTGGAAAAACAAAAAGATAAGAATTTGAGCTTGCATATATACCTGTCCATCAGAAGACGTAGCTATCAGCTCCAAACTCGTGGCCTCTGACAAGCCATGCAGAAGCTCGCAATGGTGGCCGCTGGCGCCTCTACTGCCCCCCGAAAGCTGGACGATCGCCGTCGTCAACGACGGCATATTCTCGAGGGACGGAACTTTCACCAAGCAATCAGATAGGTGCAGCCAACGGAGGGTCGGCGTGGAGATCCTCGTCGTCGTCCCGTCGGATATCTTGCCGAACATAAATTTGCAGTTGGTGATGCTAAGGCGCTCAAGCGAGGGCGACACGACGGCCTCGCCGTTGAGGTAGCAGTCGTGGAGCCTGAGGTGCTGCAGCGCCGGGCAGTGAGAGAAGTCGAGGAAGCCGTGGAGGAGCTTGACGGACTGGAGGTGCAGCGTGGTCAGGTGCCGGGAGGCGAGGGGCAGGGCGGCCAGCAGCAACTTCTCTTCTACGGAGACCACGCGGGCCCTGAGGGCGAGCACGTGGCACGTCGGCGCGGCGTGCCGGATCCACAGGTCGGCGTGGTATTCGACGAGTGTGATGTACTCGTAGTCGTCGTCCTCGTCTGCAAGGTTGAGATCGATCTCGAACGAGCGCAGCGGCGAGGTCGCATTCCGGAGGAGCAGGAAGCGGTTGACGAACACGGTGAAGGAGTGGTGACGGCCATGGACGTGGCCGGGGTCGAAGCCGGGGACGCGGAGGGCGGGCGTGGACCTCCAGAGGTGGCGCCAGCGTCTGGAGAGCAAGGACGCCTGCACGGCTTCGCGCGAGGGGAGGAAGGAGAGCACGTGCAGGAGGACGTGGTCCGGCAGCGAGCCGACGAGGTTGCTGCCGCTCATGATCCCTTCGAGATGTGGCGGCTGCCGTCTGGGCGGATGAAGGAATTAGCGCTGGTATATGTATATCGCTAGGGTTCTGGTGCCAATCACTATAAAAATGGTAAAGACCAAGAGTATAATATCCCGTATAATTTTATTCGAGATTTGGTTTCTCTTATACACATCTCGAATTTCTTTCTTCCAAGAGAGAGGCGTCCTCCTATCCTGACCACGTCACCCGTAATTTTGTAGCCGTCGGATCAGAGAGGTATACACATCTCGAATTTCTCTCTTCCAAGAGAGAGGCGTCCTCCTATCCTGACCACGTCACCCGTAATTTTGTAGCCGTTGGATCAGAGAGGTGGGCAGCTTGATGGTTTAGGTTGTATTTGGAGGCATAAAACAGAAGCCTTAACAACCTGCCTCTCTCCTCCCCGCGAAACATCGACTCGCTGCTCAATTGTGATTGTATTTGGGAGTGACTCACAGTTGAGGGTGAACAGTGTCTGGGCTGGACAACAATAACGCAAATACACAAGGCGCCAGCAAGCCAAATATGAACAACTCAAGCTCCATTCGGCATTGCGGTGAATTATGATAATCTCGTTTATCCAGTTGACTTTTATCTATTTTACTATTTGTTTAATTAAAAAAAATTTATGCTTATTTTTTCGTAGCAGATTATAATATAAGTTCAGCATAGCACAGTTCAATAATGGCAAACTAAGCCTCAACCCCTCATCTTACGGTGAACTTTGAGGAGAGCTTTAACCAACAAGTAAGCAGAGGAAATAACAAAATAACATACACAAAGTTGATCCAGTGATTTACTTAGAAAAACCTCCTCAAGGTGATAAGTAAAAAACCACGTGTGGGACCCAAATGTGAAAACCAAACCCTCTGTGTATACCGCACTATTCTAGGATCAAGCTAGTGCATATAGGATATAAAGATGAATACCATAACCATACTTGAACTAAGAAGTAGCATAATAGTTTAGAAAAATGTAAGCTCTCCTTATGACCAAGTTTTATAAATAACATTACAACAGAAAACTAGTATATAAACTCTGATTGATAAGCCCATCCATTAGCCACACAGGCATTTGACTGTGACATGCACCTTAGTGTTCTCCAAGATAATCCTCTTCAGGAAAAAGATTAGCAGTATTTTCCTCTATATGATTGGTTATAACAAGGGTGAGTACATGACGTACTCCCCAAGTCAATAAGGAAGTGTACCAGAATACTCATGATGTGAAGGTTTCAAAGGAATGACTGCTAAGGTTCATTTGCATAAAAGCGAACAAGTAGTAGTAAATAAGTTTATAAAGTAGCATTTGTCAGATACTAGTCATTGACCAATGCATAACTTATCCTAAACAACCCAAAAGTAATCACTATAAAGAGAACGGTTGCACATACTACTAAAAGTAATTACCAAAGATACCCCAAAGTACCGCAAACTTAACACAAGACAACATCATAGAAAGCTTCTACCCAATGCTTGCTAGATTGAGCTTGTTCATGACCTTGAACATGGCTAATCAATTAGTTTTAAACCCTCTGCAGAGTTTGTACAATCTTACCCACAAGATGTATGTGTCCATTTATCGGTATTCACCACCAATAATGAGTCACAACATGGCTCTTACAAATATTTTCTCGTGATACAAACCCCAACAACCCTTTCCATCAGTATGTGATTGGCAATTCTCGATACTAGTATAATTAATGGCCAAGACTATCCTATACCAGTGCTTGTGGTTGTACTGTTAGCTCAACACAAGTTTGCAAAGTTAAGTTCTTAGGTTGATATCGAGCAAGACGTTCCATAAACCAAAAATAATAATAATAAGGTATGTGCTCACAAAAAGCCCTTCGTTGCTAGGCAAAGGAAAAGTACTCACAAATAGCCGTTCGTCGCTAAATACCAACCAACTTGATAAATTCTCACCCAAATCTGGTTACTACTAAGTTAACAAAAGGGCACCAACACTGGGCCAAAGAGACATCACTCATTTGATGATCTCATATTAAAATTGATAAAGCAAGTAACGATCATCAGTCTCCCATGCATTGTACTTAAAAGAACTTAAGCATAATTAAAGTTGATTAGACACGACCAATGCGATCATCATTAGCACTAGCATGAGCTAATGATCTTACAAGGTTTAACCTCCTAGGGTTGCATATAAGTGGAGGCAATAATAACATATAATTAGGCTTACTAGCTCACTATTACTTGCTACACTAACATGCATGCATAAGTTGGCAACCAATATTATAGTTTGAAAATACTTGATTTGACATGATCAAAGGTGACTTCCCTTCCTCAAAGCACTCCTAAAAATCTTCCTCTTGCTCCTCCTACTACTTCTCCAGCAAGTTCGAGTCTACATGTCAACTTATGCAATAACTCAAAATAATATCAAAATAAGAAACAATAACTCCAAATAAGAGATCGAACAAAATCAAAGCTATGCAGAAAACAATATAAAGTAGATATAAATGCTAAAGGTGATGGAAAAAATCAGTGGATTCGGAGCAACGAGGGAGGAATTAGGGTTTTAGAAAGATTAAGGTTTGAGGTGGCAAAGGTGTTAGGGGTTACGGTTTTGATCTAACTATAGGTAGCACGAGTATTGGATTTGGATCAACGAACAAGAAGATATGGTTAAAACGGTCTTGCCGCGGAGTTGTTGCGGTAGGGTTGTGGCAGCAGACAAAGAGGAGAACTGCCGTGTGACTGTCATGGCAGCGATTTTAGGTGCAACCCATTGCCAAGGAAAGGGTTTGCGTGTTTTTGCTGGCGAGGCAAGGAAGTGGTGGCACCGTAGTGGCTCGATGGGGCGGAGTGGTGGTGATCGGCGGCAAGGGAATAAATGTGTGACGTCTAGGGTATATGCGCATGGCCGAGATGGAGGAGAAAGAGATGGCATCGAAGCTCACCGGTGGTGGCGACGGTGGCTTGGGCGGCGCAAGTGTTATTGTGCGCAGGAAAGAGGCGAGGTGTCAACTAGGGAAGGAGGATGCATGGCTCGAGATGGAGAGAGAAAAGGAAGGCTCCGTCCCCTTTATATAGGTGAGAGGGCTAGGGTTTTGGTCTCCCTTTCTTGACGTGCAAGGTAGCAGTGGCGATGGCACGGGAGTGGTCCGACTCGAACACAAGTCCGAGCCTGACTCGGATAGGGGAACGCCGCAGGGGTCAATCTAACCGGCAAAAGAAGAGAAAGGGAGAAGGGAAAAAGAAAGAGTAGAAAAAGAAGAAGAAACGAAATGAAAGAGAAATAGAGAAAGATAAGAAAATAAGCAAAAGAAAAGATGGCCTCGGCCCAAAATCCAAATGAAAAACAAAAACCAAACTTAAACCAAATTTTGATTCAAGTTGTGTTTAATTCAAATTAAAGCCTTCAAATTTTAAAAAACTCATATTAAGCTTATTATTTCACATAGAAGCTAAATTTTCTATCTTAATTAAAGATAATTAATAGGTTTTAAAACATCGAGAAAACTCCAATCTTCCACTATTAGCAAAGTAGATGCAATGGAGGCTTCTCTAGAACCTCTACAGGATTACAACAGTAGCAACACCATCATCAAGTTATAAACTTGGCATCACTATCAACAACAACCACTCTTAATAAGAGCAGACAAGAGTTAGCTAAAATCTGCTGAACGGAGAAAACATAGTTTCTTTTCTCTTCGGTTTTCAGATTACTTCTCTCAAACCATGACCCAAATTGCATGAAATTTGGTAGATATATATTAAAATGAGGCTTTAACAATATGTAAGAATTTCATCTCAATTCAATAATGTTTTATCCCTCTGATTAACATTATGCCAAGATTGCGCACCTCTGAGTACACTGTAGATAGATTCAACTAAACCACTCTCAAATATTTTGCTCCAATCACCAAATCCTCAAACCAACTAACTCAATTGAATTTTGAGCCTTCAATCACATGCTTGAAGAAGATCGAGCAGGGAGGCACCAATTGGATAGAGCTTTACTTCTGCTCCTCTCTTATCTTCTCTCCTTTGGTTGTGTGTGTGTCTTGTTGCTCTCGCAGTTTCTCTTCTCACATAGTAGCCACTAATCAACTAAAGCTAGGGTTTTTGCTTGCTCTCTCCTCTCTCAAGGAGGCATCTAAACCATTGAGTTGGACTCCTTAATCACTGTGTGGACCCCATCTCACGATTAGAATACCCTTTGTGCGTACAAGCAGTAATCCCATTACCATTATGCATAGAACATGGTCTTACATGACATAGAGCATTATGGTTGGAGTCTTACACATAAATGCCACAGGGGCTGAATAGCAAATAAAACCTTGCAGCAGAAACACATAAATATAACTTATGGGCCCAACGGCATGTCAAACCCAACGGGCAACCAACTGGGGTTGCACCCTAGTTCTCGTACTCATCTTCGTAGTAATAGTTGGTGTTCTGGTCTTCTTCCATCTCTGGCCAAATAAACAAGTCAGGTAAGTACATTGAATATACCCACAAGCATCTCACAAAGAGTATAACAGATATACATGCATGGCTTTGTCCAAAGGGGAGGCTTTATACTAGCTTCATTAGTGTGTAAATCCAAGTTTCATTTGCAATAAGGCAATACTTTACAAAGAGAGGTAAAACAAGCATAAAGTAAACCAAATAGCAACATAAGTAACATAGCAAAGTATCATAACATTTTATGTACCTACATAGCAAAGTATCATAACATTTTATGTACCTACATGATCACTAATTCCCCATACTCCATGTGGTACCGACCCACATATTCTTCTCCAATACCATACCCATGATATACTCCCAAGTGAACCATCACTTTGAAACCATTTTTGTAAACAAAGTCTACTAAGTGTGGCCTTGCCAATAATGTCTAGAACCGAGAACGTGGCTATTCAAATAGATTTACACTAAATAAAGGTTGTACACTTTACACACAAGATATGGTATGCTCATCATGTCAGCCATGTATCACCATACGAGTGTATGTGATTTGAACGTCCATACATAACTTTTCTCCCACCTAGTACTAACAAAGGAACCCCGGCTGATGAGTAAACAACCCCTCAACGCCGGGAGGCTACAAAGAGCCATCCAGAATGTCGATCTCCAAGGAAGACATGGCCCTCCAAGGAAGACAATCATGCCCTGCACCGCTATAACCTAATTCTAAGTGCAGGCCCTCAACTAGCACTAATGAGATACTAGGCCGAGCCCATTCCCATATTGGGTCATGTGGTCATGCAAAATAACTAGGTTTAGCAGCACTAAGGTATGCTCCTTTGCTGATCCGGGAGAGACTACCTCCTAAGCATCAACACCAAAACCAACTTCATCATTTTGTTTTGGTTTTGTTAAGAAAATATCATTTCGGAAACATGCTCCTTGGACAATAAATGGTATAAAAGGGTAATGGCTGTCAATTGTAGCATGTCCTCTTTAACGAGAAATGTTGTTGAACCCACAGGGAGGTGTTGATTGGTTCACTTTACCTAAATCTGAAATCATGCTAAAAAGATTAAAAATACATAATTAAGATTCAAGTCTACCTTTTTCAAATAGATGTGGATCTCAATTATGCAAACAACAAATTAGAAGAGCAATTACTTGAATTAGAGGATAAAAACTATTTTTAGAATAAATAACAAACAAGAAACTCACTACTGCAGAATGGGCCTTTACTGACGGGCTGTTAACCCCCTCTACTGACGGGCTGGGGGCCCGTCAGCTTGAGAATGTCAGTGGAGGGGTGCCCTCCACTGACGGGCGGGCCGCCCGTCAGTAGTGGCTGTGACTAGTGACGGGCCCAATTTGCCCGTCAGAGGAAAGGCATCACCACTGACGGGCCCCTGGTGAGCGCCCGTCACTGGTTCCCCCTTCCACTGACGGGCATTTTCTAAGAGCCCGTCACTAGTAGATTTATGAGGTTTTAAAAAAACAGAGCTGCAAATTGCAATGCATATTTCATCATAACAGTAAGATGAAGATGAAGATGTACAAAAGCTAGGACCTGCTGAAGCAATTGCTGCTAACCGGCTTAGAAATACGTCTCATGGGAATTTAAACAACTTATGACCTTAGAATAGAAAGAATTGTATTAAACATGAGTAAAATAGGCAGAAGATGCCCGACCTAAAAGGGAAAAGGGGCACACTGTCAGTTTGTATCCACCAGAAATTAAGCACTGAGAATCAGACATGATCCTATTGATCCAATAAACTTACCTCATGGCCAAGAACAAAGGCAATCTCCACATCGGTCTTTAAAATGTCGAGCAATCCAGTGAAGACTATTATCTTGCCATCGGGCAAGCACATTGCATTGGCTTCGTCGTTTTTGACAAGGATCACCTCTCACTTGAGCCCATCGAGATGTAGCTATGAACCCCGTGCTGTTTCCCCTGCTTCCGACTCTCGGTGGCACACGTGCCATCCGGATCCTTCGCAGTCGTCCTCGCATCCTTGCGAGGGGAGCCGCGGAGCATGACATCGTCATGGCTGTTGACGCCGAGGGTGCGGTGGGAGGCCGGAGCTCGGATCAGTGCAGCAGGCCGGAGGGAGAGGGAGGTCGGCGGATGGGACGGAGAGGAGGTCGGTGGGCGCGGACGGGAGCTCAGGTGGCAGCGCGGTAGCCTGGCGGCGGGGCTAGGGCAAAGTTCGCGGCTGGTTCGAAAAACGAACGCGTGGGGACTTGTGAAAATTTCACCGAGTCCCCGCTTATATAGTGTAAAAGATCCACTGACGGGCACATAACAAGGGCCCGTCAATGTAAGTCCTCACCACTGACGAGCCCCTAGTGAGAGCCCGTCACTGATTCCCCCTTCCACTGACGGGCATTTTCTAATGGCCCGTCACTAGTTGCATCATATTGGTTTTTTTATTTTTTATAAAATCTAAATGTGGTCTAAAAAACATGAAAATTGGCATGGGGTCATTATATGACCTCATGAGACTATGTTTAAAATTTTAGACAAATTCACAAAAGTTGGACTATACATTGCTTTGTAACTCAAGCATCTCCAGGGAAGCATGATAGCATTCAAAGGGAAAGTATGAAGATTGAAGTACACATAACAGTTTCTTCAACATTTGAACTTGAGATTTGGACTACAACTTGATATTACACTATTATACGCTAATATTTGTTCATGTTCCATCTTGTTATGTAATAATTTGTATTTTCTATTTTTTGAAATACCAATTTGAGGTACCATGTGTAGTACCTTCCTGAAATATTTATCTAAAATGGTCCAAAATTTTTATACATGGAACATACTACATTATATTGGTAATGTCAAAATTAGGCATTTTTCTGAAATCATATGCTATTTTTTAGGCATTAAATGAATATCTACCTATTTACTGGATATATTTCAAATTTGAACTACAAGTATCTTAAAGAAGGCCTCTAAATAGAAGCAAAATTCATATATAAGTACCTACGTATCTTTTAGCTCCTATACAGAATATATATAAAAAAATTCAAATATTTTCTTGGGAAAATTCAAACCTTTACTTGCATCTTAATGATTTTTCATTTTATATAAACTCTAAATGTGGTCTAAAAAATATGAAAATTGGCATGGGGTCATGAGATGACCTCATGAGGCTGTGTTTGAAATATCAGACAGTTTCACAAAAGTTGGACAATACATTGCTTCGTAACTCAAGCATCTCCCAAGAAAAGAAAAATAAAATAAAATAAATACTAGAAATTCCAGGAAACTCAGAAAATTATGAAACTTAATCTGCTGTCTAGATCTATTCATTTTACAAATTTTGCAAAAAGAATCACTTTATTTGGACTTATAGATCAAAAGTTATTGATGTTTGTTGATGCAGTGCTTTTGGGCTGAAATACCAGTGACGGGCCGATAGACATGCCCGTCAGTGGAGATCGCTTCTCCGCTAACGGGCACTTAAGTACCGCCCGTCAGTGGAGATGAACACGTCATCTATGGCACCCTTGGTGCATCTCCACTGACAGGCGGCTTGGTGGCCCGTCAGTGGAGGTCCTCACGTCCTGCCTGGCTACCGTCTCCGCTGACAGTCGTTAGCGGAGAGCCCCTCCAACGACGGTCCATCGTATGCCCGTCAGTGGAGGGGGTTCAGCAAAGGGTCAATCTGCAGTAGTGACTACATATTACTAAAAGTGCTAACGGAGTTGTTCTAATAGCTAAAAATGAGATAGGAGGTATATAGGTTCACTTATAGCAATTCTCAAGCAAGTAATAGGGATTATACAACCTTAAAGTACCAACTACGTATTTGTAAGAATGAACATGAAAGGCTAACATTACGAGCAATAGGTAGAACAAAACTACTCATTGTCCAACCACCCTCTAGGCATACATTAAGGCCAACACTGGAGCAAAACTAATAAATTCACTTGCGATGAACACATAAATTCCACACGGTTGGCTGCTGCCCCCATCCCCCGTGGTTCATAGCACATGCATTGCTAAGTGTTGTGCACGGCCAATTTACGACACACAATAGAACAATCTATTAAATATATGTCATGCATATAAATAATCTCAACATAATAAACATTTATGCCAAAGATGGATGGTATCATAATAACCATGAGAATGTTACATAGCTACTACTACACACCTCTTAACCTCAATGGACTACTCACAAATCATGCAACTCATCGAAAGTAAAGGAAAGATCAATTTCATATTGATTATACCGATAAAACGACCCAATCCAAGAGGTTCTGATGAAGAAGATGACGTATAAGCAGCTATTCTGTGGGCGGAGATGAAGGTGGTGATGCTGGAGATGCCAATTGATGATCCCGACAGTGTCTCTGATCTGTCCCCAAGCTTGGCAAGGCCCTCGACTGCTCTTTGTTCCTCCTCTCGCCTTCTCTGTTCACAGAACCAGTCTAGAGGTATATGTCCTACAGGCGAAGAGGTGGCAGCGGCTGAAGCCCTCCGCTGGTCACCTCGTTTCGCATGAAGTTATCCCCGTCCAGAAGGCCCGAATACACTGGAGCGATGTTTTCCCGCGTAAATAATATAGGGAGAAAAAGACAGTCCGGAAGTTTAATTAGTAATTCAGGAAAATTTTCAAAATATATAATGGAAATATTAGCGAAAAGGCATCATAAGACTCAGAATAACATGATATTTTTTGATGTAAGTATGGATGCAACGACCCTCACATTTCATCATTGTTTAACATCTCATCGGTTTGACATGCTAGAAGATAACTTATATGAATCTTTAATAACAATTTTCAGATCTTGATGTGTTAGTAGACTAAATATGTGTTTTACTTTCGCCACAGGGATGAGGTAATCCATTCATCTTGACACGTCTTCTTGGAACTGATACATCAAAAACGTATCATCTTACTCTTAAGTTTTATGATGTCTTTTCGTTATAATTCTTGTATATGTTTTAGTGATTTTCCTAGAAATTTTAATTATTCCCTTTTATTTATTTAGCATGAAACATGTCATAAAAATTACAAATCCAGCGTATTCGGGAACCTTCTCGAGAAGGAAAACTATGTGCTAAAGGAGGCATCGAGAGGAGACCTGGCGTGGCGGGGTGGCAGCTGGGCACCCCCCTTGACTTCCTGGGCCCACCTGGCCTCGCCCAACGCCGCCTCTTCACATGGCAATTGATATATACCTATAGATTGGTTTCGCAAACAGAGAGATCGAGGGGAAGAACAGAGACAAGTCAGGGGCGCCGCCAAGCTTTAGGGAGAGATCCGAGAAGCCACCGGCATCACCAATTTGCATATTCACTATCAACACCTTCATCTCCACCCATAGGTTAGCTTCTTGTACTTCATCTTGTTCATCGGAACCTCTAGGATTGGTTTATTTCATCGGTATAATCAATATGAGATCAATCTTTCTTTTGATTTGATGAATTACATGATTTGTGATTAATCCATCGAGGCTATGGGGTATGTAGTAGTAGCTATATAGCGTACTCATGATTATTGTGATGGTCATCTATTTTTAACGCTATTAATCTTGTTATGATTACTATCCATATTCAATGTAATCCATTTATTATATTAAGATTATTTATATACATGTTATATCTTTAATAGATTGTTTGATTATGTGGCATGAAATGGAAAGAATTTGGATAAACAATATTAAGTAAACAAACTTGCTGAAGTTTGGATCAACCTCGATGTCAGTTCGGACGAAGAAGCCAGCATTTGCTTCACCGAGGAAAAGATGCCCCTTGTACTGTTCAGCAATCTAATAAAAAAGTCACACAAAAACAACCTCGTAGGCGACATCAAGGATAGCTAAAAGAAGAAAATAAGTGTCATATTCCATTGAGCTCACGTACATGGTCACACCAGCAATATCTACAGGAAAATAAGATTAATTATAATATTTCGATCTTTACAGAAGCGCAGATTGACAAAGTACTATAAACTACAAATAAATACCAATGAGCGCCATCAGGGCGGTCGAACATATCGACCATCTCTATTGATGTATGCGCAAAAGTAGTGGTCAGAGGCAGAATAACAGGTCAGGCATACGTAGCACCGAAGAGAATTCACATATTTTTCCTACTATTCTATATCAATATAAAATATACAAGTTAACAGAATCCATACAATCCGAGCCTTATCCAATCCTCACCCGACGAGTCGAGCACTCATAATTTAGGTTAGACTAGTAAGGTACCCGTACGTTGCAACGGGACAAAAGATAGATATCTAAAAAAATTAATTAAATAGTTTCTCTATTTTGTAAATATATGTGTTAAAAATCACATATGTGCTCTTGTTCACAATAATCCCTGGTGTCTTTCTCTCACTTTCTTCCCTCTCTAGCGATCACCTATGTTTCTCCCTTCGTCTCTCTTTGTCATCCCCTCAACTTCACCTCTGACTTTGTCATTTCTTTGTTCTGCTGCCATCTTGATCCAATCCCCATCGCTCAACTGTTATGTGCATGCATTCTTCAACTTAGGTAGATCTCTGCCATATTTCTCATTGCCTCCAGTTATAGCACTCCGGAATTAATTAAAGAAATGTCAGAATTATTAAAAAGCGAGGTTGATCAAATATCCGGGACGAAGGGATAATTTGGCTTTTTAAACCATGGGTTAAATCAAGGTTTGAGGTCATGGTTGTGTTGTCTCATCAAATCGATTAGGAAAGGCTATAAATTTATTCAAATTAGAGTCTGAATGAATTTTGTAGAGTTCGATCAATATAAACAGTGGGAATTCACTTATCTTCTAATCCAACACAATTTTGAAAAAGGAAAACAATAAAACCCACCTCAACCCGTGCTCTCTCTCCTCTCATCTCACCCTCCTTCCAAGCCACCGTTTCCTCTTTCTGTCCTGACACCGACATGCGCCGCCGCTGGTAGAGTTATAACTAACTATACATAGACCTCTCAACAAAACCCTAAATCAAACTTCTCGATAAAATTTGGGTCACTTACCTTTTCTGATCTCTCACTGTTATTTTGTATCTTTAATTCTATATATCCAAATCAAGTAAGTGAGTACATTACAAATATCTAAAAAAATTCCAACAACTTTGCTACTGAGCCCAGATTTTAATTGTACTATTAAGACCACTTAATCAAGCTTGACAAATCCTTAGCCCTTATTATTATTATTATTCCTTCTCCTCCTTCCCCTCCTTTTCCCTCCTTCCCTTTCCTTCTCTTCTCCTTTCCTCAATTGAGCTCCTCTTCCTCTCCTTGCCCATGGCTCGGCAGCCCCGGCTAAGAAGGGAGGTGGCTCGACTGGGATGGCGATGCACAGTGGTGGCAACGCGGCAAGGGGGTTGGCAGTTTCTTCCTCCTTCTTCTTATTCCTTCTTCATTCTCCTCCTCCTCCTTCCCCTCCTCCCCTTCCCTTCTCTTCTCCTTCCCAAACCAAGCTCCTCTTCCTCTCCTTGGTCAGCGGCTAGGGCAACCCGGCTAGGAGGGGAGATGGGTGAGGTGAGAGGAGAGAGAGCAAGGGTGGGGTGGGATTTCTTATTTTTTCCCAAAATTGAGTTGGACTCAAAATTAGTTAGACAAAAGAGATTTGTGCGAGTTAGTTGAGAAAAATGAGAGATGTACCATACCGTCACCACCAACTGCTCCGCTAGGTGGCGGCGCACGGTGGTGGCAGTGCGGCAAGCGGTGGCGGTAGCTTCTTTCTCCCTTCTTTTTCTTCTTCCTTTTTCCGTCTCCTCCTCCTCCTCCCCCTCCTTCCCTTCTCTTCTCTTCTCTTCTCCTTCCCTCAATATAGCTCCTTTTCCTCCCCTTGGCCAACTGCTAGGGCAACCCGGCTAGGAGGGGAGGCGTCAACTGGCGGTGGCGCGACAAGGGACGGTGGTGGTTTCTTCCTCTCTTCTTCTTCTTCTTCTTCTTCTTCCTTCTCCTCCTCCTCCATCCCCTCCTTCCCTTCCCCTCCCTTCTCTTCTCCTTCCCCCAACCGAGCTCATCTTCCTCCCCTTGGCCGGCGGCTAGGGTAGTCTAGTTAGGAGGGGAGGTGGGTGAGACAAGAAGAGAGAGAGCATGGGTCAGCTTGGGTTTTATTTATTTTTTGAATTTGAGTTGGATTATGAGTTAGCTAGAGAAGATATATTTGTGTGAGTTAGTTGAGAAAAATGGGAGACATTAGAAGTTAGTTAGAGAAGAGATTAGAGAAGAGAGATTTGTGTGAATTAGTTAAGAAAAAGGGGAAAGTTAAGAGCTAGTTAGAGAAGAGATATGAGAAGAGAGATTTGTGCGAATTAGTTGAGAAAAATAGAGGACTTTAGAAGTTAGTTAGATAAGAGATTAGAGAAGAGAGATTTGTGCGAGTTAGTCAAGAAAAACAGGGGGAGTAAGGAGTTATTAGAGAAGAAATTAGAGAAGAGAGATTCGTGTGAGTTAGTTGGGAAAAACGAGGGACGTTAGGAGTTAGTTAGAGAAGAGATATTTATGCGAGTTAGTTGAGAAAAACATGGACATGTATTATAAAAATGTCACCATCTTAATCTTGACAATTAACGAGCATCGGACGGTCTGCTAGAGAATGCATACCATCAACTACACCACCGCTCACATTTAATATATAGTAATAGAAATGATGGATAATAATGTGGAGATCTAAAACTAATATGTGAGCTTCGTGTTGTTTTTGGTTGAATAATAACAACTCTAACTAATTTGTTTTTAGTTAGATAGATGAATAGATGATTGCATGGTTGGATAATAACGTGAGATCTAAAACTAATTTATTAGTTTCACGTTGCTTTTGGAATCTATTTTTAGTTTGATAGATGAATAGATGATTGCTAATCTGTGAGCTTCACGTTGTTTTTGGAATCTATTTTTAGTTGGATAATAACAACTCTAACTAATCTGTTTTTAGTTGGATAGATGAATAGATGATTGCATGATTGGATAATAACGTGGAGATCTAAAACTAATTTGCTAGCTTCACATTACTTTTGGAATCTGTTTTTAGTTGGATAGATGAATAGATGACTACATTATTGGATAACAACGCTATGTGTTGTTTTTATTAGATAATAATAACTCTAGACATAAGATGAGGAAGCACTTGGTGGAAGGGTAAAATCGAAAGAAAAAACAACGTACCATCATTTGCTCTCCTAATCAAAATCAATAATCTAATCCGAATATTTATCCGACCCAATTCATCCTACACGAATTTCCCAGTCAAACTACCGCATTTGCTCCCTGAGGACCCGCGTCGCCATGCCCCTACCGGTGTCGTGTAGCTCCACCGATGCGGGGAGCCTGCCGCCGTCTTCTACCTCGATCCACCGCCGTCCTGCTCCCCGAGGGCCCTGACGCGAGGAGCCCGCTGCCATGGTCTACCAAGCGTGGTCGCAGGCTGGTGTTGTGACCGCGCCTCTCTCTTCTACCTATAAATCTCGCACAATACAGATGGTCTAAGGACACTCACGGACGCCAGACGCGCCTCTACTTCCCCTCTGCTCCACGACGCACCTCTGCTCCCAAGGTTTGTTCCCCTTCTCCGCCTGAAAAATGTAGGTTCACAACTTAATCTGTAAGCATCCTGTTTATCAAGAGAGGGTCCCCGCAAAATCAGAGATTTTTATAAGCTTTCTAGTCACTGTGATGTACTGTGAAGTTTAATTGACGTACAGTAGTCTAAATGTCTTGTTATCATGTACTTAGCAGTAGATGTAATTGTTTACTCTGAACTCCTGTTTAGTGACGAAGGTACCATGTTGTATCTCCCTTTGTTCACTGTTAAGTAGTAGACGAAACAACATAATATTTTTAGTTGCTGAAACTACGGTGCACTACTACAGAATTCATTTAACGGGACGCCCCTGTACAGACGGTTTTTTGGAGCCGTCTGTACAAATAGTAGTCCAGACGGTTCCAAACGAAAACCGTCTGTACAAATGATCTCAACAAGCGGGACGCTACAGTACAGACGGTTCCAAACTGGAACCGTCTGTACAAATAGCACAGACGGGTCCAAACTAGAACCGTCTGTACAAATCAAACAGTACAGACGGTTCTAAATTCGGAACCGTCTGTACAAATATGTGAACAGTACAGACGGTTCCAAGTTGGAACCGTCTGCACAAATCGAACAGTACAGACGGTTCTAAGTTCGGAACCGTCTGTAAACAGTACAGACGGCTCTAAACTTGGAACAGTCTGTACAAATTGAACAGTACAGACGGTTCCAAACTGGAACCGTCTGTACAAATAGCTGAAGCAAGGCTAGTTTTGATCTCTGCTGCCGCGGCAGCAAAAACTGCAGATTTCCTTGCCGCGGCAGGAAAGTGGCAGCGTCGGGGAGGGAGTTTGGCAGCTCCGATTGTCGAACGGTTTTCACGGCTGTGAGCGGGAGGCCAAACTCTACATCTCCAGAAATTTTGAGCCAATTCCGAGAAAGTCGATGAAACGACTAGTGGAAATCCCGGCCCGAAATCGAAGATTTTGAAAACGGCACCCAAACGAAATTGCTCGGCAGAAGCTGGGATCAAGGTGGAAAGCAAGTCCTCGACTCAAGCTAACCAGGGAAACAAGTATCACCCAATTCGGAGTGCGGGTGAAGGAGATATGCCCTCCGGAAGATGAGAAAAAGTAACGGAAAAACTTCCGGAGCGAAAAAGTCCCACTTAGAAGCGGAATTTTGAGGGTCAAGATGGGTACAGGTGTAAACACATGTATTTTTTTCAGATGCGCGTCGTCGTTAGCTTCGATTTGAGTGGTCGTGGACGTAAAACGGACTCCGTATGAGAAAGTTACGGCCGTTTTACTAAAACCTCTCAAACTAGGGTTTTTCAGCTACTCCCCTTGCCGCGGCAGCAGATTTTGCTGTTTTTCTTGCCGCGACAGGACTTTGTGGGCTTCTACACGGAGTTTGGTTGCACGAAAAGGGCTGAAATTTTGGGGGCAAGATCAGCACATATATATCTCCCAAACGGCAGAGTTTGAGCCCAATCTGAGGACTTTGAATTTTTGGAGTCTGAAACACATATTGTTAATCTAATAGTCCAGACGGTTCTCAGTTTGGAACTGACGATGACATAGCACCCGGGTATCGTCAAGGAGGACAAAACTGGCCACTCGGGCATAGGGTGGGCCAGACCGACTACTCAGAGTCCGACTACAACACGGGGGTGCATCATCGACTTGGAGTACAAGACATGGACACGTACCTGCCCGGACTCCCGGTGGCAGTTGTAACCGAATAGGAAACATATCTGTAAGCCGATCCGGACTCTTGTAACTCTACCCTGGCCGCCTATATAAGGCCAGGTAGGGATCCCCGGGTAGGTAGACAAAAAGATAGAGCTCTCAGATCATCTGATCATAGGCATAGACTCATACCCTCATACGGGATATATCAATACTAGCCACCAAACACAGGACGTAGGGTATTACCTCTTCTCGAGGGCCCGAACCTGTCTAAACTCTGTGTCCCGTGTGCACCCATCTAGATCTGCTACTCGTACACCGCCCCATAGTTAGTATTGCCGGAATAATACTCCGACAGTTGGCGCGCCAGGTAGGGGCTGTGCGCGTAGATCCATCTGAACAGATCCAGATGGGTTTTCTTCAACAACGACGGTGACTTTGTTCCGGGCCAGGTCATGAGCTTCGACCCCCGGACCTCCGCCGCCACTCCAGGATAAGCTCTCCGATTCGGAAAGCTCGACTTCATCGCTCGGCAGGCTCTACCTCGGCGACTCGGCTTCCAGCCAGTTGCCCAGGGGGCTTCATTGCCGACTTCATCGCCGGCTTGCTCAACAGGCTCTACCTCGGCGACTCGGCTTCCAGCCAGTTGCCCGGGGGTCTCATCGCCGACTCCAACGCCGGCTTGCTCAACAGGCTCTACCTCGGCGACTCGGCTTCCAGCCAGTTGCCCGGGGGCTTCATTGCCGACTTCATCGCCGACTTGCTCGGCAGGCTCTACCTCGGCGACTCGGCTTCCAGCCAGTTGCCCGGGGGTCTCATCGCCGACTCCAACGCCGGCTTGCTCAACAGGCTCTACCTCGGCGACTCGGCTTCCAGCCAGTTGCCCGGGGGCTTCATTGCCGACTTCATCGCCGACTTGCTCGGCAGGCTCTACCTCGGCGACTCGGCTTCCAGCCAGTTGCCCGGGGGTCTCATCGCCGACTCCAACGCCGGCTTGCTCAACAGGCTCTACCTCGGCGACTCGGCTTCCAGCCAGTTGCCCGGGGGTTTCATCGCCGACTCCAATGCCGACTTGCTCGGCAAGCTCCACCTCGGCGACTCAGCTTTCAGCCAGTTGCCTGGGGCTTCATCGTCAGTAGTGCTCGGAACCTCATCCGAGTTGACTACTTCGGCGGTCAACTCCAACAACCTGATCGCGCTCGAATCAGATCTACTGCTCGGGAACGGGTCTTCACCCGTCGAATAGAGATCCCGGCTGGTTGGTACGATCGAGTCCCTTCTACCTGTCCTCGACTACGATTCGGACGGCTTCAAGAGTTTGGGAAGCCATAATCCTTCTCGGGAGGACTTCATGGTGGACTCGGATGCGTCATACGTTGCCGCCCGACTACGCCCGGGGGCTTACCGACTGAAGGATAAAAACGGCAATCTCGTCACCAACGCTTGGAACATTGAACAGCTAAGTCGTTTCTATGCTTAAGCTTTGTACTTCCATATTTTAATTATGAATAAGTGAATAAATATTTCTTTGCTCCATCCGAGTAACCTTCAGGCTTTCTCGACTGACCTGCTATGAAATGCCCACGGCTACACATAGCGGACACTCGGGAGGGCTACACCACACTGGGTGCGCCTAAACGCACTCGGGCTCCTCTCTTTCAACAATTATTTTAGTACTGTGTAAACAGCCCGGCGTTAACTCTTCGTCTTCGATCGCCGGTCTACGCCACAACCCTACGCTATACGGGAAACAGCCCACGGCTAATCTCAACGCAATGGGGGATACGACGGGTCGGCAAGAGCACACACAAAGGGCTAACTTACACATGAACGAATCTTTACGAAAGAAGAGATTAATAAACATGACACAAGTTCACCAAAACATGCAAAGTCACACTCAGACTTCCCGAGTACTTAACATGCATTTGCGAACGGTTCATGTATTTTATTCCTACTTCCACAGGTTAGCGCGGTCGGCGAAGGCGTTTCGCTGCAGCATGGCCCTCCTCCTCCTCCATCAGCTTCGAGAAAATCATCAAGACCCTCCGCTCGGTTCCACGAACCGAGTGGAGGCTCGGGGGCTACACCCTCTGGGTGCACTGTTCGTGCCCCCAGAATGAAATCTACAACAAAGAACCTCTGTCCGACTGCTCTAGACAGACACCGAACAACTCGGGATCGAAGCACTGCAGCCTATATTCTAGTTCTGACGTGAATTCCGAGGGTATTCCCCCAGAGGGACACTAGTTGGACCTGAGCCGCTCGGGACACCAGATACCACTCAGGAATTCAGTTGGGGCTCATGAAGTTCTAAAGTCCCTCACATTCTCCCCGCAAGTGATGACGAGGCCCGCTCAGGGGGATGCCACTCGGGAAGCCTGCCTAGGGGAGAGGGCAAAAGCACTCGGCGTAACCAAGACAAAAATCAGCTACTCGGGAATCATAAAAACCCTCCGCTCGGTTCCACGAACCGAGTGGAGGCTCGGGGGCTACACCCTCTGGGTGCACTGTTCGTGCCCCCAGAGTGAAATCTATAACAAGACAAGGAGCCTCCGCCCGACTAATCCAGTCGGCCGAAGGCTCGGGGGCTACTGACGATGACATAGCACCCGGGGTATCGTCAAGGAGGACAAAACTGGCCACTCGGGCATAGGGTGGGCCAGACCGACTACTCAGAGTCCGACTACAACACGGGGGTGCATCATCGACTTGGAGTACAAGACATGGACACGTACCTGCCCGGACTCCCGGGTGGCAGTTGTAACCGAATAGGAAACATATCTGTAAGCCGATCCGGACTCTTGTAACTCTACCCTGGCCGCCTATATAAGGCCAGGTAGGGATCCCCGGGTAGGTAGACAAAAAGATAGAGCTCTCAGATCATCTGATCATAGGCATAGACTCATACCCTCATACGGGATATATCAATACTAGCCACCAAACACAGGACGTAGGGTATTACCTCTTCTCGAGGGCCCGAACCTGTCTAAACTCTGTGTCCCGTGTGCACCCATCTAGATCTGCTACTTGTACACCGCCCCATAGTTAGTATTGCCGGAATAATACTCCGACAGGAACCGTCTGTGCTATTTGTACAGACGGTTCCAAGCTTAGAACCGTCTGGACTAGGGGCGTCCCGCTTGGTCGTAGGGATAAGTTAAAAATAAAGCCCTCCCATATGTGTCGCGAACTCCGTCTAGGTCAGCTGGCAACGTCACTGCTTGAGCAACGCGAGGTCACGGGTTCGAATCCCGCTGGAAGCATATTGCGCAATTTATTCCTAGCGGTTGGATGGGACACGCGGACGGTCGGATGAGACGCGGCTGAAGGACGAGGCTCCTGGCGTGAGGTGTTATATTTTTATTTTTGAAACACGACATCACAGAATCGATTAGTACAGACGGTTCCAAACTAGAACCGTCTATACAAATCGGTTTGGAACCGTCTGTACAAATCGATTTGTGCAGACGGCTCTAGTTTGGAACCGTGTACAAATCGATTTGTGCAGACGGTTCTAGTTTGGAACCGTCTGTACAAATCGATTTGTACAGACGGCTCAAAAACCGTCCCGCTTATCTGATTTGTACAGACTGTTAGGGCCAGACGGTTCGGAAAACCGTCCCACCTGGGAGTTCCGAACCGTCTGGACAAATCATTTCTGCAGTAGTGGTGTAAAGTAAAGCTGCAAATAAGTTTCGTCTACTAAAAGATAATTGTAGTTTCATCTACTACTTATAGCAGTGAACAAAGGGAGATACAACATGGTACCTTCGTCACTAAACAGGAGTTCAGAGTAAACAACTACATCTACTGCTAAGTACACGATAACAAGACATTTAGGCTACTGTATGAAGTTAAACATGACTGATTTCACAGCATATTATCATTTTGGAGATTGTGGTAGCATTGACCTGATCAAACTCATTCATTCTAGCTAGTTGACCAAGAAACACCTGATATACTATTAAGGAATCCTACTACTAAATATGTCTGCACGGTTCGCATAAAAGAAAAAGTATGTCTGCTCTGTGTTTTGTGAATATTGAATGGAGCTATGGAAGCAAATGAACAACTCCTGCTAATTAACCTGATGCAAATGAGATGTGCAAGTGAACAGGTGTTGCAACTACACTTTGCTTTTTAACAAAAACAAGCGTTAAAATGTTGTATCAAAAGAAAATCAGGTCTATTCCCCACGTACGGATGGAAAAAACGCTGATGCAAAGGTTGGCTTATTGACGGCTTATAGATTAATAAAAGCTAAAAGCTAAATCTAAGGGATAGCTTACGGAGGGCTTAATTTTTAAACTTCAAAGGTTTCCTGTTGAAACCGGGAAGAGCTTCTTCCCCTCTCACTTACCTATACCCCGAATACTTGCTCTCAAAATCCACAGATATTACAAAAAAACTGCCACTACGACCCTAATAGAATTCTCTCCTCATCCCCCACCCCCCAGCCTCGTAGCCCCGCTATCCCTGCACCTGCCGCCCCCCTGCGCTCACCCGCCGTCCTCCTCCGCGCTCGTCCCCTCCCGCCGGTGCCGCGCTCCTTCCTCCGCCTGAGCCTCCCTCCTGCGCCGCCCTCCTTCCCGATCTGGTTGCCACTGCCGCCTCCTTCTCCCCGTGCCGAGCTGCCTCCTCCCCACGTAGGGATCCCCGTGATGGCCCTCCCGTATTGCCGTCGGTCTACCCCGAGCAGCGACCCTCCTCCCTGATGGCCCTCCTCGAGGCCCTCCTCCCTGACAACCCTCTTCCCGTGCTGGCGTCGGTCGCCCTTCCGTCGCATGCCCTCCCTCCATGTGGCGTGCTCCCCTCCCCCGCTGATGAGGGGAGCCCATCCGGGTAGGCCCAACACAACGAGTCGGCCCAACAGGCTTAGGCAAGCCCACTCGGATGAAGGCCCAAGAAAGGCCTGCAATAGTACAACGTCCGGGTGCCATTAAGACAGGCGTTACGACTCATCAAGACATACGTTTCAACCGGCATGAAGACTGGCGTTACTCGGACGGTTACAAAGTGTAAATGTCTCAGTTAATTAGGACAATTACTGTAGCTCAGCCGAGTGACCGAGTCGGCTAATGTACAGGCCTATATAAGGCCGAGCCCCCCATGCAGAGGGGGGCTAGACTCTACATTTCTCTGATCTCTAGACTCTTAGACTCTCTGAGCTTTTATTAGCTTCATCTTCAACCTCTTGTACTCTCTTTTTCACGCAAGAATCTTAATACAAACAGCAGGAGTAGGGTATTATCTCCGCCATTGGAGGGCCTGAACCTGGGTAAAATCCTTGTGTGCACCGCCTAGATCTTCCTTACACGCATCCCCAAAAATCCTACTATAAATGGATATTGCCGCGAATTCCCCGCGACAGTTGGCGCGCCAGGTAGGGGCGGCGTGCTTTGGAGCCACGATCCAGGCGGGATCTTCTCCAACCACCGGCGGCAAGCTTATCGCCGGTGATATGTCGTTTGCCGCACATCCCCGAAGGCTCGGAGTTCATCTTCGGCAGCCTTCACTTTGTGGCCGATGCCTTCGGCCAGCTGCGTCTTCAAGACCCGCGTCCCTGCCCTCGCGTGGAAGCGAGGTCGAGCTCCGGCTCGAATCTCTTTCTGCTCGGACAACGTGAGCGCCCCCAGTTCGTCGCCATGGTGGGCGCCGAATCTCTCCTCCCTCTCTTGGATTCTGATGAATCCGACGGGGGCGAAAGTACGCACAGCCACATCGCTTCGGCTGAGGTGTACGTGGTCGGACCCGGTGGCGCGGATGACGCGGGCACGTCTGCCGCAGCGGCCAGGGCGACGCACGAACACTTGCTGACTCCCATCGAAGGGCAGTCGGAGGCCGAGAGGGCCTTGGAGGCCTCTCGGCAAGCCCTCCTTGCTGAACGAGAACGCCTCGATCAAGAACGGGCGGCCCTCGAACAGCGAGAGCGGCAACCGAATGAGCCTCACGGTTCACGCAGTCGTGCAGAATCGCCGAGTCTCTTCAGCCGCCCGGAGGAGCCGGGCTACTCGGGCCCCACTCTTCGGGCGAGAACAGGATGGTGTCCCTGTCTTCCAGACACCAGCTCAAAACCTCTTTGCGGCTACCGCGTTGGCCGACTCACTGCCGCCTCCGGCAGATGGCCCCGCGGCAGAAATCCACCGCCGAGTCGTCGCGCTGATGAAGACGGCGGTGGAACAGCAAAACGAGGCCGGGTCGGTTAGCAACCGACTGGCCTCCCAAGCAACTCGGAGTCGGCCTTCGGCGACTCCGAGTCGCCTCATTACAGTTGGCTCGTCGCAGCCGAGTCGGTCTACGAATCGGCCTGACGCTCTCCAGGAGATCAACCGACTCCAGGCTGAGCGGCGACAAGCCGGCTCCCTCCGAGCAAACGACGCCCGTGATGCTCGTGACGACATCGAGGGACGACGGGCAGCCAGGGTTCGGGCCGAACGACGCGCCGGCGAAGTCAACCAGCCGGGTGGCTCTGCCTCCACCGGACCGCTTTGCTTCAGCAGGCGGATTCGGTCCGAGCCGTTTCCGACCGGTTCCGGATCGCCAGCGGCGTAGACAAGTATGACGGCACAGCCAAGCCAGAAACTTGGCTTGCCGACTACTTGGTCGCCTGCAACATAGGAGGAGGCAACGAGCGTGTCGCCCTCCGAAGCTTACCCCTGATGCTGGAAGGGTCGGCTCGGGCATGGCTTAACAGCCTGCCCGAAGATAGCATCTACGACTGGAGGGACCTCCAAGAGGCCTTCGTCAAGAATTTTGAGGGCACGTATAAGCGCCCTGGGAACGCCCAAGACCTGTGGCTCTGCGTCCAGGAGAAGGCGAGTCGGTCCGCGATTACATTCAGCGTTGGACTCGGCTGCGCAACTCGATCGAGGACGTCACCGAGATGCAGGCCATTCAGGCCTTTTCCCAGGGAGTCAAATACGAGCTCCTCAAACACAAGTTGGCCCGGTCTAACATTCAGACCATGGGCCGACTCATGGAAGTCGCCAGCAAGTACGCGACGGGTGAAGAGGCGATGCGGTACGAAGACAAAGGCAAGGCAAAAGCCGAGTCTTCGAGCCGGAAAGTCCCCTGCCGACTCAGGTCGGAAGCGTGCGGACAATCGGCCCCCGAAGCGGAAGGCTGGCGGAGATGGGGTCAGCTGAGCCGACCTGGTTGCGGCCGCTGAACGTGGCCCCCAGCGCGGTGACGCTGGCCAAAAGAAAGAGCGCCCTTGGCAACAGCGCAAGGCGCCAAAACTTACCTTTGAGGAGGTCCTCGACAGGCCCTGCTCTTTTCACAGCACCGCCAACTATCAGGCGGGGCATTCGACCCGGGAGTGCAGCTTCCTGCAGCGCCTCCGGGAGGAAAAGCAGCCCGAGCCGGGAAGACGGCGGAGAAGGAGGCTCCGCCGCAGGCGGCGGCGCTGCGCAGTATCCCCCTCAAAGGGGGGTACTCATGATCTTCCAGGGAACCGACTCCAAAAGGGGTCGGAAGCTGCGCTGTCGCGAGGTCAACACGACGGTGCCGGCTGTCCCTCAATGGCTGGACTGGTCCGAGGTGCCAGTCGGATTCAGCCGACTCGACCACCCGGACCGGGTCCCTCAACCCTGGCAAGCATCCTTTGGTGGTGGATCCCCAGGTCGGCAGGGTTCAAGCTCCGCAAGGTCCTGATGGACGGGGGCTCCAGCATCAACATCATCTTCATGGACACCCTGAAGAGGATGCAAGTCTCGGAGACCCAGCTTCGCCCCAGTAACACTTCCTTCCACGGAATAGTGCCTGGGAAGTGTGCCAAGCCTCTGGGTCAGATCTCCTTGGAAGTTGTGTTCGGCGAGCCGAACAACTTCCGGATCGAGACATTGACCTTTCGAGGTAGTCGGCTTCAAGAGCGCATATCATGCGATCTTTGGCTGGCCGGCTTATGCCAAGTTCATGGCTAGGCCGTGCTACACTTACTTGAAGCTGAAGATGCCGGGTCCTAAGGGCGTCATCACCATCACTGGCGACTTTGAGCGCTCCAACGAGTGCGACCTCGCCAGCGCAGACATAGCCGAGTCCCTGATTGCGGCTCAGGAGCTGGAGAACATCCAGGCGTCCGTTGACTCGGACCAACCTCCACCCTGCAAGAAGGCGGCAACCGAGTCCGCCTTCCAGTCGGCCAAGGATACTAAACGTGTCCAGGTCCATCCTGAGGATCCGTCCAAGACGGTCCAAATCGGGACTGACCTTGAGGCTAAATAGGAAGGCGCGCTCGTCGACTTCCTTCGTGAGAATTGGAACATCTTCGCATGGAAGCCAGCTGACATGCCGGGTGTTCCAAGGAAGTTCGCCGAGCACTCCCTCAACGTCGCCAAGGATGCAAAGCCAGTGAAGCAGGCTCTCCGTCGCTTCGCTGAAGACCGGCGCAAGGCAATCGGAGAAGAAATCGCCCGACTCCTCGCAGCCGGGTTCATCAAGGAAGTTCTTCACCCGGACTGGTTGGCAAACCCGGTCCTGGTTCTTAAGAAGAACAAAACTTGGCGCATGTGTGTGGACTACACGTCCTTAAATAAAGCATGCCCCAAGGACCCGTTCGCCTTACCCCGAGTGGATCAAGTCGTCGACTCCACAGCCGGTTGCGAACGTTTGTGTTTTCTGGATGCCTATTCAGGCTACCACCAGATCAAAATGAAAGAGTCAGATCAAATAAAAACTTCTTTCATTACCCCGTTTGGGGCTTTTTGTTACATCACAATGCCTTTTGGTTTGAAAAATGCTGGTGCTACATATCAACGTTGTATGCAAAAGTGTTTACACGACCAGATAGGCAGAAATGTCCAGGCTTACGTCGATGACACTGTGATAAAGACAAAGAAGACCGCGGACCTCTTGACCGACTTGGCCGAAACCTTCGCCAATCTCAGGAGGTTCGACATGAAGCTCAACCCGGAGAAGTGCGTCTTCGGAGTTCCGGCTGGCAAGTTACTCGGCTTCATCGTTTTCGAGCGAGGAATCGAAGCGAACCCGGAAAAACTTGACGCCATCATCAAGATGGGAAAGCCGAAAGATCTGAAGTCGGTCCAGCGCTTAACCGGGTGTGTTGCTGCCTTAAGTCGGTTCATCGCCCGACTCGGTGAGAAGGCCTTGCCTTTTTACCGACTTCTCAAGAAGTCTGACTCCTTCGAGTGGACGAGTGAAGCTCAACAAGCCTTCGAAGATCTCAAGCGTCTTCTGTCAACACCTCCGGTTCTCGCTGCACCAATGGAGGGTGAGCCCATGCTGCTGTACATCGCGGCCACGAATCAAGTGGTTAGCGTTGTTCTAGTGGTGGAGCGCGCAGAAGAAGGCCGAATCCAGAAGGTACAGCGACCCGTCTACTACATCAGCGAAGTCCTTTCCGAGTCAAAGCAGCGCTACCCGCACTACCAGAAGCTCGTCTATGGCGTGTTTCTGGCGACTCGGAAGTTGGTGCACTATTTTCCAAGCCCACTCGGTCACCGTGGTGAGTCATGCCCCTTTGTCTGACATCATCAACAATCGGGATGCCACGGGCCGAGTCGCTAAGTGGGCGATAGAACTCATGCCGCACGACATCAGCTACGAGCCTCGCAAGGCAATCAAGTCACAAGCCCTCGCGGACTTCATCGTCGAGTGGACTGAGAGCCAGACCCTTCCGACTCAGGTGCATCTGGAGCACTGGGTCATGTACTTCGACGGCTCGAAGATGCTTGCGGGCACGGGGGCTGGAGTCGTGCTGATCTCCCCCAAAGGCGACAAGTTGAATTACGTGCTGCAGATCCACTTCGCCGCCTCCAACAACGTGGCGGAGTACGAGGCGTTACTGCATGGCTTGCGCATTGCAGTTTCACTCGGCATTCGCCGACTTCTTTGTCGCGGCGACTCGGATCTGGTGGTGCAGCAAGTAATGAAAGGCTTGGGACGCCAAGGATCCCACCATGGCGGCATACTGTGCCGCTGTACGCCGGCTGGAAGGACACTTTGATGGCCTCGAACTTCACCATGTTCGACGAGCAGATAATGAAGCAGCCGACTCCCTTGCCCGGATCGGCTCAGCTCGGGAAAAAGTCCCACCCGGAGTGTTCCTTCAGCAACTCTTCCAACCATCCGTCAAGTTGGAGTCGGCAACCGAGTCGTCTGAAGCCGGGTCATCACACCCAGAACCGGCTCAACCGACCCAAGAAGACGTCTTGGCGGTCGTCCCTCTTTGGACTCAGCCGTTCCTGGCATACCTCTTGCGCAAGGAGCTGCCTGAAGATCCGACTGAGGCACGCCGCATTGTGTGCCGCGCTCGAGCTTATACCATCATCAATGGTGAGCTCTATAAGCGCAGCACTACTGGAATCTTCCAGCGCTGCATTTCGCCGGAAGAAGGCCGAACACTGCTCGAGGAAATCCACTCGGGACTCTGCGGTCACCATGCTTCATCAAGAGCCTTGGTCGCCAAAGCCTTTCGACACGGTTTCTTTTGGCTCAGTGCACATGCTGATGCCGAGGAACTCGTCCGAACTTGCGAAGGGTGTCAGCGGTATGCTCGTCAAATACACATGCCGGCTACTGCGCTCAAGACCATTCCGATCACATGGCCTTTTGCCGTGTGGGGACTCGACATGGTGGGTCCGCTCAAAACAGCCCGGGGAGGTTTTACTCATCTCCTTGTGGCCGTGGACAAGTTCACGAAGTGGATTGAAGCCAAGCCAATCATGAAGCTCGATGGTCCGACTGCCGTCAACTTCATGAAAGGAGTCATCTTCCGATTCGGAATCCCCCATAGCATCATCACCGACAACGGCAAGAATTTCACTGCTGAAGTCTTCCGCCACTTCTGCCGGGATCATGGGATTCGGATCGATTATGCCTCCGTGGCTCATCCGCAGTCAAATGGCCAAGTCGAGCGGTCCAACGCTCTGATTCTTCAAGGCATCAAGCCCCGGTTTGTTAGTCCCGCTGAAACGGGCCGCCGGCTCCTGGATCGATGAGCTTCCATCTGTCCTTTGGAGCTTAAGGACGACTCCAAACCGGTCGACTGGCTACACGCCGTTCTTCATGGTTTACGGAGCTGAAGCCGTCCTGCCGAGTGACATCCTCCACGACTCCCCGCGAGTCGCAGCATACGTGGAAAAGGATGCCGAGTCGGCACGACAAGATGACATAGATCTCCTAGAAGAAGCGCGGGAACTTGCCCTCTCGCGTTCGGCTATCTATCAACAGAACCTGCGCCGCTACCACAGTCGGCAAGTTCGGGGCCGAGTCTTCAACAAAGGAGATCTGGTCCTCCGACTGATCCAAGACAAGGCGGGCATGCACAAATTGTCTTCGCCTTGGGAAGGTCCTTTCATCGTCAACCAGGTGCTGCATAACGGCGCGTACCGACTGGAGGACCCGGCAACCGGCGCAATCACCGAACGAACATGGAATATCGCACAGCTGCGTCCCTTCTACACTTAAACTTTGTACTTCAAACAGTTCATTGTTTTATAATGAATAAATTTTTGTTTCCTTCGAGCGGCACTCGGGAAGCATTTTGTTCATTTAAACTTTCATTTTCCGACTATGTTCCCTTGGGCAATCCCCCGGGGGCTATGTCTAAAAAAAACCGAGTAGCTTCACTTCGGGCAATCCCCGGAAGCTACCTCAAACCCACTGGGTGATTTATCACTCGGCATAAAGTTATTTCGAATCTCCTAACTTTGTTTCTACACGAGCGTCTAAGTAAACGTGTACGGTACCTAAGGCCCACTCTTCGTCCCCAACTACAGTCGCAACCCGGCTGTCCGGTTGGCAAGAGCAAAAGCTAAAGGTCGGCCTGCACGCGAAAGGATCCGACTCGGCGTCAAAAAACAAACTCGGACGACTCAAATAACTTGTGCAAAAAATAACTTGTGAAAATAACTTGTACAAAAGTCAGAATGAATTGAAAAAGCATTTTCATTCATAGCAAAAGTTTTTACATGTTTGTCCACTCGGCATACCGAGAGATATTACATGATATTTTTTCATTCCTCTGGAGTCGCTTCTACGCGCTCCTCCAGGTCGGTGAAGCTGGCGATCCGGCTGGCGGCGGCGCGGACTCGGGGAAGGAATTCCAGAGGATTCACCGACTGCCCTTCCTCGTCGACGGGGGCACCAGCGGAGATATTGTCGACATCCGCGTCGGGATGGTGTGCCAACACCATTGCCAGCGCCATGCCGGCTCCCGAGCGGGCTGCCGACTCCTTCCACTCTTCAACTTCCGCCGGGCCTTGCGAGAGCTTGTCGGCGAGTGCGAAGATGCTGGAACCCGGTTCTTCTCCGGGCCAGAGCTTGGTGCAGAGGCCTTGGGCAGCCGACTTCAAGCTCTGCACTAAGCTCTTGACTTGGAGGAGTCGGTCCTCCATAGTCACGACGCAGTCGGACATCAGTTCTGGTGTCCAAAGTGCGTCGAGGGCTGACCTCGCCGGGTCGGCAAGTGCGCGGAGTCGGAGTGTCGCTCGCCTTGCTTCTTCCTCCAGTTCTGGGCAAGCGTCTGGGTACGGATTATTGCAAAGGAAATGAACAAAGAAGCGTGCAAAAAGAAAGAAGCAAAGGACTCGGGGGCTTACCGAGTAGAGTCTCATTGGCCTTCTTGAGTTGGCCTATGAGCGCCGCCTCGCGTTTCTCCCAGTCGGCGATGGTTGCGGCATGTCGCTTATCCGACTCCTCCATCTTCTTGGCGAAGTCGTCAATGGATGCCTGCAGCTTCTTATTCGCGACGTGCGACTGTTCGTACTGCTTCGCCAGCTTATCGTAATCCGATTTCAGCTTGGTAGCGGCTTTCAGTTGATCGCGAACGTCGCGCATCTTGTCTGCATACTTGGCCTCTTTAGCGTTGAGCATTTGAGAAACTCTTTCCGCCGGGATCCTTGAGTTCACTTCTTTCTTGAGTTGGGCGTTTTCAGCTTCGATGCCTGCCGACTCAAGAAAGTCAGAACCAGAAAACTTCAAAGGCAAAAGAACTGAAGACCCGGACACTTACTCTTGAGGGCGGCGAGCTTTTCTTCAAGCCGCCGACTCTTGGTTTTCTCCTCCTCCAGTGCCTTCTCCAAGGAGGCATTCCTTTCCATAAGGACTGGGCCATTTCCGCCCAGTCGGATTGCAGCCTGATCAAGAAAAAGGTTTGTTAGTACCCGAATTCATAAGTCTCCAACCGACTCAACCAGTCGGTCGGAGACTCGGGGGCTATACCCACTGGGTGCACTGAACGTGCTCCCAGTGTTAAGAAAAAAGCAAAATATGAAGACAACTTACCCCGACTGAGGACTCGAGGACCTCGGCCGAGTCTGCCAAGGACTTGGCCGCGTCGGCGAAGTCCCTTAGCTTGGAGCTAAGGGCAGCGACGCGGTTGGCAGCTTCCTCCGCGACCGTCACGTCCCCCGTGCTGCAACTCGGCAGTAGCAACGCGGGGATGAGGCTGTTGACGAAGTCAGTGCTGATTCTTCAGTCGTCGGAGTCGGAGCCGGGGCTTGGCCCTGTTCGGTAACTCGGGGCGACCCGGTGACGACCTGGCCTCCGGCTCCGCTTGCTGGCTCGGAGGAGTCGGCACCAGCCGCAGCCGCCAGCTCCGTTGTCTCCTCGCGGGCAGGAGTTGTTTGCGGCTGCGGGTCGTCAGCCGGGGCCTCGGTTAACCCGGTACCCCTGTCCGACTCCGGCTCCTCGACGGATGCGGCAGGTGGAGGTGCTGACCCGGTGCCCACATCCGGCTCCGGCACCTCAACGGTTGCGGCAGGCGGCGGCGTAGGAGCAGCCGGCTGTGGTGCGCTAGCAGTCGCAGCCGGAGGCGCGGCCGTAGTCGGAGTCGCGGAAGGCGCAGCACCCACAGTCGACTCCGTTGCCTCAGCAGAGACGACTGGCGCAGCTGAAAGGTCATCTTGGCCCCAACATGGTTTTGATGGTTAATGGCAACCTAAACTGGAATCTAATGTTTACATTTGAGTGTAAGCAGATCTTACAGGTTCTATGAAGAAGGGTTATCCAGAGAAGGATGGACACCAAAAAGGGTACAAGGTGGTTTCAAGGACAAAGAGATGGCTGTGCTAGGGAGCTGTGCCACAGCTGAGAAGAAGCCGGTGCTGTGCAGGGAGCTGCAAGCAGGGTGATGGTGGCTTGATGTGTCAAGGGCCGTGACTTCAGTTGGTGGTAGGTGAAGCCTAGATTTGCTAGTTTCTTTGAGTCCATAGGAACCACCCGTACTATCAAGAGGGATGAAACAGTAGCAGTTGTCTAAGGGAACCTTGCTCATTGCTCAGAGTGTTGGTCAAGGGGATTGGTGCTTTGAGGCCAATTGCCCTGTGTCAATAGCTTTGCGACAAAAGTATGTAGCTGTGTGAAAACCCTAGAAGCTTTAGTCACCTGTGTGACACAGCTGTGTCACAGGTGGCCTTCCGCTTTATGACTCAGGTACATCTCTGTACCAGGGGAGAACTTGAGAAATGCTAAGGTACCTGCACTGCGATAGGCGGTCTGCTGAGTCAGAAGTCTGTCGGAGGTTCTCTCCTTATAGGTACTAGAGTTTGAAGTATGCTGAGGGCATGTCATGTGCCAGGACCGGGCTGAGTAGTGCTGCTATCAGCTAAGGGTTCACCTGTGTGCGCCGCCGGTGACACAGGTGTCGGTCTGCCTGAGCCGGGTATAGTTGGGCGTAGGGTGTAGCTGTGTCACTGGTAGTTGACACCGGTGGCTCACTTAATCCTACGTGGCAACAGGGTAACGATCAGGTGCCTGTGGACCCTATATATAGGGGACCAGGGGAGGACTCTATCCTCAATCTTGCTCAAATCAGTAATTCACATACGACCGTTGCAAAGCCTCCAACCACTCCACAAGAGCCGAGAGCCTAAGGGTTAGTTCGAGTGGGTTTGTGAGCTAGAGCACGAGCAAAGGTTCCTCCAAGAGATTGCTGCTGGATCATCTGTTACTCTTGGAGTTTGTCTGCTCCTAGACGGGTGTAGGAGTTGCTGGTATCACCCGAGCTTGTGTGGGTTGAACCAGTAGTTTGTGAAGGTGTTCTGAGGTCTACCTGCTGCAAGGCAAAAGGATCTCCACAAGCAAGAAGGAAGAGTCCTGAAAGATCAGGTACTCGGAGAAGAAGCACGATTCAGTGCTGGCCAGCGCTTAGGAGTGGTCTCTCCAACGGAGACGTACCTTCTCTGCAAAGAGTTGGGAACTTCGGTGAAAAATCTCTGAGTCTCCTTTACTTCCTGTATTGCATGCTTATCTGTTTACTCTTGCTTGCTTGTGTCTCTTAGACTTGTTCTGCTGTGCTTACCTTTTCACCTGTGCTAGTTTATCTTTATACCTGTGTGTGATCATCTGTCACTCAGCTGTTTCATTCACTTGTATTCACCTGTTCTAGCACCTGTGTCACAGTTAGTCTAAGTAGAGCACCTGTGTCAGGTTATCTCTTCACCTGTATCTATCTCCTGTGTGACAGCTGTGTGTTATTTTACACATAGTTTCTACCTCTGTCACTCACCTGTGTCACAGTTGTCTACTATTAACTTGTGAGGTTAATCTGACAACTCAAACAAAAGACTAAAAAGGGGAAATTTTATTAGCCAACTATTCACCCCTCCTCTAGTCGGCATCTCGGTCCTTTCAGCAGCACCCACAGCCGACTCCGTTGCCTCAGCGGAGACGACAGCCGGAGTCGGGGAAGTCGACTTTGGCGGCAGGATTGGAGTCGGGGCTGCCGATGCGCCGGCTGAAGAGCCTCCTTTGTCGGAGACTTAATGATTAGCAGAAGCAAGAAAACAATAAATTTCGAGAACCTGACTCGGAGTACGAGCCACTTACAGTCGGCGGAGGGTTGGCTCTCGAGTATGGAATCACTTTGGGCGCCCGGGTGAGCCCAGTTCATTCCTTCGTCAAGTTCTTGAAGAGCTCCAAGAAATTTTCGTCTGAAAGATCGTCGCTTGACACCCTCGTGGAGTCATGGTTGCCCGAGTACTCCCACATCGGGTGCGCCCGGGCTTGAAGAGGCTAGATGCGTGTCACGCCCAGATTTTCCCGACTTTGATTTCGAGCATGTCATCGCATGTAAACTAGGACATTTGCATTAATCACAAACTCAACACACCGAAAACCCGCACACACGCACTCCAGCCAGATCAAACCCTAATACGTCGAATAACATAAAAAGTCACATGCACCGTATTCATCGGAGCACCTGCGGTACCTCACCACCAAGCAACCCTAAGTCGAGATGAATGACCTACCGAGGATTCCGTAGGATCTCCCTCCCTTGCCGCACACCCGGAACCCTAATTCCAGCCCTCGATTCCTCCTCGTCCCATTTAAACCATTTTCACCAGAAACCCTAAGCGCGGAATCTAACGCTCCTCGACTCCTCGGAAAATTCCACAATAAATCGTGGGACCATCCAACAATATAATTAACACAGATATGACATAAAATAATAGGACCCAGTTCAAAAATGTTCGTATGCCAAATAGATAAACCCTAGGATAAAATTACCGCGGCGCATGAAATCGTGAATAATTCCCAATCAACCGCGGTTAAAAATCTTGTGAAGCCTTTTACCATCCTCACCATTTGACCTACACCAATAGCTATCAGGACAACTTCACGTCGGTCTCATTCATTCAAGCCTGCCCTATTGCACACGGTGGAATCCGAATCCCTCGTGCCTGCACTGTTCTGTCGGTGCCGAACTTTTCCTATCTTATGTTTTCTCCAGCACCAGTAGCAGGGAGTGACATTTTAGCCACATCACTTCTCCCATGGAATGCAAAACTCTTGCGTGCACACTCCATTTTCCTCCAGTGCCATGTACAGCACTCTTCCAGCACCTTCCCGTAGCACCTTGCTCCGCGTTGCCTCGGCTTAGTTTCCCTCTGAGCTGACGCATCCCGCAGCCCAGTACCAGCACGGCACAGCCATCCCATCCCCTCCTGTAACCACGGCGTCGACCCCATCTCATCCCCGGTGAGTGTAGCAGCCAACCAGTCGCCCTTGAGACTTTCGGTCTCGTCGCCGGCCATGTAGAAGAGCAGTACACCCCGTGCGCTTTAGCTCACCGCCCTGCTGTGTTGCCTTGTCCCGTCGCCGAGTCGACCGCAGAGCAGCGCGCCGGCCAACTCACCTCGGTCCTCCTTCACCTCCCATCAGCGCCACTGCTAGAGACGACCTCGGACAGTGGCCAAGACCTGACCAGCCGGCGGCGTCCCATCCAGAGAGCTGGCGAGCTCCAACGCCGGCAATGGCTGATGCCCGTCGTCCGCCTATAAATAGCTAGCCAAGCTCCAGTCAGCACCCAAGCCACCACCCGAGTACCTCCATTCCACCCGAAGCCCCACCCATCTTCTCCTTCCTTTAGCTCAAGCTACCACCAAGCTCTGAACCGACTTCCAAAGCTAGCTCTGTTTGCTACAATCTGAGCACAGCTCCTGTCGCCATGGCTTGACCGACGTCCCAGCAGCAAACCGAACCCCATCCAACATTCAGACCGCCACCCGAGCCGCTACCAAATCAGCCAGCTTCCACCCAACCTTGCCGAACCATCCCACCCGAGCCCAACCGGCGCCATGGCATAACCCAAAAAGCTCCAGCAACAATCAAGCTTTCCCAGCGAGCTCACCACCTCGGCCAAGCCGGATTCCACCCGCCCTTCCCCCTAGATCCCGCGCCGGAGCTCACCGAACCCTAACTCCCAACCGCTTCAACCACCGCCACCGGCCGACCGCCCTAACCGCCGCCGCCACATTTCCCCGCTCCCCTGCCCGAACGGCCGACCCGAGTGGTCGGGTTCACACCCCCGCCGAACCACGTCAGGTAAGACCCGGTTGATGGGCCGAGTGGCCTCTGGCCTATGGCCGAGTAGGCGATCGCGCCCTGCCCCCTTGCTGTTTCCGCTGTTGAGGAGGCGTAAAGCCTTGCTGTAGGAAGCGTAAAAGGGAGAAAACTTAAAGGAAAGCACTCCAGAACCGATTTGACCCCATTTCATCCAGTTCTGGTCCATTCCAGCTGGCTAATACAAAAGTATTCCAGTTTTAGGAAGCTAAGGATATTGCCAGCCTCTAGTTCAAACACATTTCCAATATATAAATCCTTTTTAACTTGGAGCAGTGTAAGGTCAATTCAATATATGAATCTTTTTAACTTGAAGCATTGTAAGATCAGAGAAAGGATAGTTCGTAGTATTTTATGCATTGTGCATGTTGAGTATTGAAACATCTAAACAAACATCCTTTCCCTGCCAGTATACCTAAAGTAATATTAATACAAAGATGGCCCCGGAAGTAAATGAATTAAAAGTTACATTTTAAACCCATGCTTGTTCCTTTAATATGTTCACCGTCATCTTATGTGTTATTATTGCATATACCCATCTCTCGGAATGTTTGGGATGCCCATAAAACTAAACCCTAGAACATCGGGATTCTACCATTAATTTTAACCTACAAATGCACTCTTCCCGGTTTCCACACAGAGTCACCAGTTTAATTTAACGAACACTTGGATGAAACGGGGGATCGACCTCTCAAAGTCCCAAACCCCAACTCAACCCTAACCCCATTATTTTCTCTCGAGCATGCATGTCATTTGGTTCTGTTGGAGTTATTTGGATTTTCCCTTATTCGATGCTCTTTCGGCGCGTAGTTGACGGAGCGACGTACGTGCGCCAGGAGGACCCGACATCACCCCCACGTTCGGAACAAGAGCAGGAACTGCCAGGCAAGCATTCCCACCTTGATCATGTCGAAATCCCATACATGCAAAGTTATAAATATTTTGTTTACGAACACTGCATGCTATGTGTTTAATATCGATATTTTATGTAGAAATAGCTAAACCCATTAGTTGCACGATACCTAGGTCTGTTTACCCCTCATTGTAACCCTAGGTATACCTGTCGGTCGTTCACGACCGTCGGATAATTAAGGTTATAGGTGTTAACCACGCTTAGCCCTGCTATAGTTAAAAACCTAGTTTTATTCATCCCGTTGGGATATGGGGAACTAAACCCTCGGATGGCATGTGCTGTCCGAGGTGACTTTCACAAATAAAGGTTTATCAAAAATCAAAAGAAAAGAGGAGATGGTTTCGATTCGGGTAGGAATGTTAAGAGATGTTCGGGGATGTAGAGCATCGGATGGAGCCATGTTCGTCTGGGACGACATGGGGTCGGGAAATGGAGTCCTACTCGAATCAGTTAAGGACCGAGCCTAAGTGCCGCTAAACCGGTTCCTCTCCGTACGTCCACATGTCCTTTATGGGAAGGACTTGGCTTAGTACCCCGGCAAGTATTAGGGTTTGGACCCGTGGGAAGTAGGGAGTTAGTGCTAGGTGTTTAAAGTCCTAGAGATCCACCTACGCCGGGCGGGAGGTGTTGATGCGACACAAAGGTGGGGAGTCCCATTTTTGGTCCGGGACGCAGAAGTGGGTCAACCACCTAGCGGGTCCAACTCTGGTATGGAAGCGGGCGAAGGTCTCGTTGTAATCACCCTGCCAATACACCCTGTGTAGTGTATCTGTTAGCGCTCGGCATTAGGGGTGAATTTACATCTTGTGGGTAAAGCCGTACAACCTCTGCAGAGTGTTAAAAACTATTCGAATAGCCGCGTCCTCGGTTATGGACATGAACTGGCAAGGCCACACACTGGTTAGACTAAGTTTTGTTTGCGAAAGCATGGGAAAAGGGATTAAGGACGTGGGCATGATGTGTCCACAGAGGGCAATTTACGCTACATGGTTGGTAGCCAGGAATTGCCGGAGGAGGCGCCAGTCGTGCTATCCGGGATAACACGGGACTGGGCGCGTGTAAGACTCGCTGAACTATCCGGGATAGTGTCAGCTGAGCTTTGAGTGGAGAAGCTAGACATACTGCCCGGGGTAGTATGGTCTGAGCTGTCTCGAGGATTGTAAGATGGTAGCCGGGTCTACCTCAAGAGGATTCTGTTCATTTTACTTTAAACAGTTTTACTAAATTGCTTTTGAATCTACTATTCAAGTATTTAAATTAAGAACTTACTTTTCCGCACAACAACCAACTTAGGGTAGAGCTATTCCTTGTTATATTCCCTGCATGAAATATTTCCGTATACTCCTTCCTGTGGGAATAGCTTGCGAGTACATTCAATGTACTCACCTGGTGACGGTTACATGGCACCCGGGTATAGTCAAGGAGGATGAATCCGGCCCACAGACCCCTAGGGCAGGCCGGGCCGACGACTCGGAGTCCGACTACAACACGGGGGCGCCTCACCGACGTGGAGTACAAGACAAGGACTAATACCTGTCCGGCTTACCCGGAATTGGTTGTAACCGAATAGGAAACATATCTGCTAACCCGATCCGGACTCTGTAACCCTACCCCGGCCGACTATATAAGGCCCGGTAGGGGACCTCCGATCGGCAGAACATCTCATCTAGCTTAATCTCCATTGTTTCATAGCTCAGGCCCCCTCGAGATTGATTCTCTAGGGCTTGCGGGCACTCGGGATACAGCAATACCAGCCACCAAACACAGGACGTAGGGTATTACCTCTCCGTGAGGGCCTGAACCTGTCTAAATCTTGTCTCCCGTGTGCACCCATCCAGATTTGCTGTGCTCACGCCGCCCCATAAATAGTATTGCCGGAATAATACTCCGACAGTTGGCGCGCCAGGTAGGGGCGGTGCGCATAGATCCATCTGCACGAATCCGGATGGGCTTCGTCAACGTCAACAGCGTCTTCGTCCCGGGAAGCGTCATGAGATTCGCTCTCGTAAACGCTGTCCCGGATCCCGGCCAGCTTTTCCGATTTGGAAGGCTGAACTTCATTGCCGACAAGGTCGGCCAGCTCCACCTCTGCTACTCAGCGACACCCCGACCAGCAGAGGTCCCTGCAGCTCTTCAGCACGGGCTCTCCCTCGAGCCCACGCACTCGGCCCCTCTCCTCAGGGAAGAGGCTTTGCCGAAACCGGATCCGTTTGTCGCGCGTGAGTTCGCACTCGGATCCCGACTGGTGGGAGCAATTGACTCTCTCCTTCCTGTCCTCGAGTACTACTCGGACGAGGACGAGAGTTCTGGCAGTCACCACCTCGGTCCACGGTCTTCGTCTTGCGGCTTCACTCGGGATCCGCCGCCTCCTCGCGCGCGGCGACTCGGAACTTGTCGTCCGGCAGGTCATGAAGGACTGGTCGTGCCGAGATCCCTCCATGGAAGCCTATTGCCAAGAAGTCCGCAAGCTCGAAGCCAAGTTCGACGGTCTCGAGATCACCCATGTCTTGCGCCGAGACAACGAAAGTCGCGGATGCACTCGCCAAACTGGGGTCCAGTCGGGACGTAGTTCCGACTGGAGTTTTCCTCCAGGAGTTGCATGCCCCTTCTATCAAGGCGGACACAGCACCCGAGCCCGAAGAACAGCAAGTCCCGGAGAGTGACGCCGCTCCGCAGCCTTCAGCCGAAGTCTTCACCGTCACTCCCGACTGGGTCATGCCCTTCCTCGACTACCTCCTGCGGGACACCCTCCCGTCGGACCGAACCGAGGCACGCCGCATCGCGCGACGGGCCAAGGCCTTCGTCGTCGTCGACGGCGAGCTCTACAAGAGGAGCACCTCCGGGATCCTCCAACGATGCATACCCCAAGAACAGGGAAAGCAGCTCCTACATGATATCCACTCGGGAGTATGTGGACACCACGCGGCGCCCGGGGCACTAGTCGGGAAAGCCTTCCGACAAGGTTTCTACTGGCCGACTGCTGTGTCCGACGCAGAGCACATTGTCCGCACTTGTGAGGGATGCCAACACTTCGCCCGGCAGACACACTTGCCGGCTCAGGCTCTCCAGACCATCCCGATTACTTGGCCCTTCGCGGTCTGGGGTCTGGATATGGTCGGCCCTCTCAAGAAGGCTCCCGGGGGCTACACACACCTCTTCGTCGCGGTCGACAAGTTCACCAAGTGGATCGAAGCCAAGCCGGTCGCCACGATAACTGCTGAAAAGGCCGTCGAGTTTATCCGGGACATCATCTTCCGTTTCGGCATACCCAACAGCATCATCACAGACAACGGCACCCAGTTCACCGGCCGAGCCTTCCTCGAGTTCTGCGACGACTACAATATCAGCCTTGACTTCGCCGCCGTGGCACATCCACGTACCAATGGGCAAGTCGAGCGGTCCAACGGCTTGATACTGCAAGGCCTCAAGCCCCGAATCTTCCAGCGACTGAACAAGTTCGCAGGCAAATGGGCAGCCGAGTTGCCATCAGTACCTTGGAGCCTTCAGACCACGCCCAACCGGTCCACCGGTTACACACCCTTCTTCATGGTCTTCGGTGCCGAGGCAATCCTCCCGACCGACCTGGAGTATGGGTCCCCCCGCGTCCGTGCATTCAGCGAGGCCCAGTCGGAGGAGGCCCGACAGGACGCTCTCGACCAGCTCGAGGAAGCCCGCGAGGTGGCGCTCCTCCGCTCTGCCAAGTACCAGCAAAGCCTACGGCGGTACCACAGCAGACATGTACGCGGCCGCTCCTTCAATGTCGGCGATCTGGTTCTACGCCGAGTCCAATCAAGCAAGGATCAGCATAAGCTCTCGCCGCCATGGGAGGGTCCGTACATAGTCGCCGAGGTGCTACGCCCGGGGGCTTACCGACTGAAGGATGGCGACGGCAACATCCTCACCAACGCATGGAACATCGAACAGCTACGTCGCTTCTATGCTTAAGTGTTTTATGAACTTGAATACATGAATAAAGAATCTCCATTTTTTCATCCAAAAGCAAGTCTTCCTTTCTCCCGACTAAGCCTGCTACGCCCGCCCGTAGCAGGCACTCGGCTCATACACGGCCCTGTCCGCGCGGAATGCTTAAGTACTGTGTATAAAGTCCAACGTTAACTCTTCGACTCCAGTCGCCGGTTTACGCCACACCCTTGCGCTACTCGGGACACACGCCACCGGCTAATCCCTACGCCAAGGAGGCTACAACGGATTGGCAAAGAGCACAAACGAACAAACCAACATACACAGGAACGCAAGTCTTTTCCCGAACAGACCAAAAACTTGTTAACACAGCAAGTGCTTAATTCACTCGGCATCCCCGAGTCCTTTACAAAGTGTACTCGGCACCCCCGAGTACTTTACAAAATTTACTCGGCTAACCCGAGCAATTTACAGCTAATCCTATCTTCTACAGGCCAGACCGCTTCAGAAGGGTGTCGGCGGTAGACTCGACGGACTGCACCAGCTCCGGAATGTCCTCATCGAGCAAATCCGCGGCATACCCTTCCCCGATCGCCTCCATGTCCAGCGACGGGTAGTGGGACCGCGCCACTGCCAAGACCAGGCTGGCCCCCGTCCGCGCGCCCTCCGCCTCGATGGACACCACCCGGTCGGGGACCTGGCGCAGCCGCTCGGCCACCGACGCGACGGAGTCAGGTGCCGTGTCGTCCGGCCAGGCGGCGCCACACGCCACCTGCCCGGCCTTCATCAGCGACTCGATCATCCCCCGGGACTTCTCGAGATTCGCCTTCGACTCTGCAGCAAAAGGCTAAGTATGAGCAACGACGAAAACAGGCCAAAGCAAAACCAAAGTCCACACGGGCACTTACCGGACTCCGCCGCTGTGGCTGCCTTCTTCGCGGCTTCAGCGGCCGCCTCCGCGTCAGTCAAGGAGGACGAATCCGGCCCACAGACCCCAGGGCAGGCCGGGCCGACGACTCGGAGTCCGACTACAACACGGGGGTGCCTCACCGACGTGGAGTACAAGACGAGGACTAATACCTGTCCAGCTTACCCGGAATTGGTTGTAACCGAATAGGAAACATATCTGCTAACCCGATCCGGACTCTGTAACCCTACCCCGGCCGACTATATAAGGCCCGGTAGGGGACCTCCGATCGGCAGAACATCTCATCTAGCTTAATCTCCATTGTTTCATAGCTCAGGCCCCCTCGAGATTGATTCTCTAGGGCTTGCGGCACTCGGGATACAGCAATACCAGCCACCAAACACAGGACGTAGGGTATTACCTCTCCGTGAGGGCCTGAACCTGTCTAAATCTTGTCTCCCGTGTGCACCCATCCAGATTTGCTGTGCTCACGCCGCCCCATAAATAGTATTGCCGGAATAATACTCCGACACCTGGCTTGTTGATTTGGCCAGAAGAAGAAGAAGATTTCTGCTCCGACGAGGAGGATTCCGACTTTGAGGGCTAGGGCGTTTCCCCAGTCAGTTGCCTGTGAGGTTGGCATATTGATGGGTTTATCTACGTATCTTTTATGTATTTCCGCTGCAAGACTTTGAATTCGGCCAATAGGCCTTATTATGTTAAAGACTCTAAATGGCTTGTACTGTAAAATAATCGGTAATGTATGACGACATTATCAAGTTCTTGTGTGTGCCGGCTACTGTTCCAGGGACCGGCACAGTAATCACAGGAGCGTTTCCGGCCTTAAAACCGGGGGCGCCACATCTTGGTATCAGAGCCATACTGACTGTAGGAAAACCCTAGCATGGCCGTTAGACAAAAAGTAGGATAAAAACTATTTTCCAAAAATTAAAACTTATTAGACTTACATTCTGGTATTTTCTTCTCCACAAATACTTATCTCATCTTGGTAAAAACTTCTGAACAATCTAAACTCACCCAGTCTTGATTTTAAAATTTGCACAGATGACGGTCAAGAGGTATGGAGAAACTTGTGCTGCCACCGCTAGAGGATTTCCACAGCTTCTTCGAGAGGCGCTAGGACGCATCGGAGGCATGGCCATACCGGAGTATCACATGTATCGAGAGAAGATATCGGAGACAATAACTGAGTATTGGGCCAGAGCGTTTATATTCAAGACAAGCCCCGAAGACGGTCGAGTTTATGTCGTCACCGGACCTCGCAGTTGGTCCTACTCTCAGGCCATCCAGTTAGCAGCATACAAGGCATTGGTGCATCTCCGTTATGAGATCCCTGAGATAGGCTATTTCAGAGCTACGAGATACTTCCCACAGTATCCACTGGACGGGACCATTCGCCGCTACACTCCACCTGACAATGAGGACGACCCCGCCGTGGTGGGCCTGGCTAACTTTGTGGAGACCCAAGACTCTGTTCTACACTGCATGCTCGTCGAGATGGAGCAAGTGCGAGATGAGCTGCAGCATGCACTGGATCTGTTGAAGCAAGCTACTGCCCCAGTGAGCACCAACACCAATGAAGCACCTCCGGAGCCCCGCGATATCCATGTCGTGGGTGAGACTGCACAGCCACCTCCACCCAAGAGACGACGCTGTGGCAACACTCGAGCCTACATCAGTCGGTTCATCCCAGGGGCCGGAACCTCCCGTGCCAATTCTATCACACCCGGTCCCACCCCAGCTCAGACCGTCGTGTCAGACTCGGAGGAAGAAGAAGACCCAGAAGAAGTGGTCCCTGCTGGAGATGAGGAAGACCTTCAGATCATATCTTAGGCGTTGAGGCTCATAGTCGCATAGCACCATGAGCCCGGAACCCTGTAAAATAAATAAAGTAGACGCTAGGTATGCTAGTAATAGACCGTCATGGGTGTATGTGTAATGTATTGTACTACTATGTATGCTGTGTGTGCCACGACCACCAGCAGGTGATGTACCGTGGTTCGCACTACTGTTTTAAATAAAATGGCCTGCCGGCCTGTTATGTACAAAAGCATTTACCATTCTACCCTTATCCCGCGAATCCCTCTTATCTGTCATTCAAACCGCGAGTTCCAAAATCGGGACGTGACATCTTAGTTGACCCGCATTTATGAAGGTAGATAACCGTCCCATCAACCGGGAGAACCCTGTTCTCCTTATGACCGAAGCCGCTCCACCCGGCTATAAAAACCCCACACCTTCATCCCCGTTCGCTCACACCAAGCACAACTTCCTTGCTTACCTCAAACCCTAGATAGCCTTTCTTCTCCCTTGTTGAGCACCACCAGAAGAAAAAATGCCTCGCGGAGTGCTCTATGACGAGACCACTGCCGCAGGGATGTCCGGAATTACAGACATCCTGTGGGTAGTAGCCCAGAAAGCCCTTAGAGCCACCCAAAGACCCGAGTATGACATCTATCAAGAAGAAGGGGCCAATGCGGCCAGCGTGTACTGGGCCGATGTACACGTGTATCAAGCCGGCAACCACGAAGTCGCAACCTTCAACTTCGCCGAGAAGGCGATGCCCAACCCCGACCTAGCCGTCTAGATGGCGGCGTGGGAAGCTCTTCTCCGACTCCGCCACATGATTCCGAGCATGAACCGTAGAGCCTTTCGGTTCTTTCCCAGCCGTGCCTGGGGAGAAGAGATAGTCTTCGCTAGCACCCAGTCGGAGCAGGACGTCGCCGTGGTGCATCTCACCCGGTACCTCATTGCCCTGACCAAAGTCCTCGTCCAGCTCGCCGACACCCTCGTCCAGTCGCAGCGAACCGCCGCTTTTGCTCAGCCGCGTCCCCGCTCCCGAGACTCCACCTCGGCACCTGCTTACGCACCGGCACCGGAAAACCTGCCATTCCCCGGGATACCTGTACGGATAGGAGGCAACAACATGTCTGCCCTGCCCGCTGAGTACTTCAGGCTGTTTTCAGCCTATGCAGCCGCCACCCGAGCTTCGCACCCCCACGGGAACCCCAACACGCCGCGGAACACCCCGACGACCTCCGAAGATGGAGAAATCCATGGGGATATTCCCCTGACCCAGCCACCCAACCTTGACGTGAACCAAGTGGAGTAGATGTGTAGGGAGTGGAGTAGCCACTCTCGCGTAGTCATGAAGTTAGACGCTGTTTTCGTGATGATGTAATCAGGCTTAGCCCCTGTGTCCCAAGCATGAGGTGTATGTGTTGTACCAGTGCCCTTAGGCACATTTATTGTTAAACCGTTGTGTGTTTTCTCATTGCTCTTATTGCTTCTTGGTTGGTTCATCCCAACCGTTGGTGTTTTATTAAAGCTGTTAGCCTTCAGTTTGGCGTCACACCGAACCCCGCTTTTCCCTCTTACCCCCTTGCTAATAAAATCCAATCGTCTGATAAATCAACTGGTGCTATTGCAGTCTAATAAGTGAGATGAGCCACGACTCTGTTAGCTCTGCTGCACTGAAGAATGGAGCAAACGCAGGAGAAAATAATCCAAAGCCCGTGAACCCAACGCACTCTCGAGCGACAGCCAACTCACAAAACGTCGATGCACGCAACCAGAAACCCCAACCAAGTAACCGTGAAAGACCTTCTGCCCCAGGGAATGGAGGAGGCCGAGAACCGAACCGTGCCGAATCTGGCCAATCTCTTCCAAAACCCCCACAAGCTGAACCAACCCCAGCCGAGATGTTTAAAATGCTGGGACAAAACTGTTTGGCCACCAATGCAGCCATACAGCTGATGATGCAAGGCGGTAACTCGACTGGTAAAGGAAACAAGCTTGCAGAATTTCAGAGAACCTCTCCACCCGTTTTCACCTATTCAACAGAACCATTAGATGCCGACGACTGGTTACTAGTCATGGAAGAAAAGTTGGAAGTAGTCAAGTGCGATGACAGGGAGAAAGTACTCTTCGCACCCCAGTACTTACAAGGACCCGCCGCAGCATGGTGGAAAAGAGTCCGTAGCACCCAGCCAAAACATCAAGAAGTTACCTGGGGCATGTTTAAAGACATGTTCCGCAAACACCACATTCCAGCAAGCCTGATGGGAATTAAGAAGAAGGAATTTCTTGACCTCAAGCAAGGAACTATGACGGTAACTGAATACCTTCACAAATTCACCCAGTTAGCCCGATATGCAGGAGAAGAAATGATTTCCGAAAGTGCTCAAGTGGAGAAATTTATGAATGGACTACAGCAAATTCTTCACTACCAGCTAGCCTCCCAAAAGTTCACAGAACTACAGGACTTAGTTAACACCGCCCTGAATGTGGAAGATAAGCGCCGAGGATTAATGGACAACCGGAAGCGCAAGAACGTCAAGACAATTGAGACAGGAGAACCGCATAAACGACCCCGCTACGAGAAGAAGTCGAAGCATAGGTATTCAACCCCTCAGCAATACAAGGCCACCTCTGCCATACCCCAGTTCAGCACCCGTAACTTTCAGAACCATCCGAGGGGGAACACTGGAAACTATCCTCTCGGAAGTGCTAATCAGAACTCAGGAAAGACCAACTGTTACTCATGTGGAGAACCTGGACACTTCGCTCGTGAGTGTCCCAAGAAGGCAAAAGAACCCACCGACCAGCGCCCGCGTCAAGAACATACTATGTCCACCCGAAGCCAAGGATCCAAGGGGGCACCGAACTACAGCAAAGGGCGCGTGAACCACGTTGATGCAGAAGAAGCCCAGGACGCCCACGACGTAGTGATGGGTATGTTTCCTGTTAACTCAGTACAAGCAACTGTTTTATTTGATTCTGGAGCTTCGCATTCATTCATTTCAAAGCAGTTTGTTGATAAAAATCAAATTGAGGTTCACCTAATGAGGACCCCCATGAAAGTCCGAACCCCAGGATCAGTGGTTAAGGCTAAATATTATTGCAGAGACGTAAGCATTATCATAAGGGGGGTAGAGTTTTTGGCTGACCTAATTGTCCTAGTATCAGAAGATATAGATGTGATTCTAGGAGTGGATTGGTTGCCTAAAAACAAGGGGAATATAAATTTTGAATCTAAAACCGTTACCCTTACCAATGCCCGAGGAGAAACAGTTGAGTTTACTCCTAAATCATCCCCCCACCAACCCAGCACATTGAATAACCTAACCGCACCTGAATTAGCCCAAGTCCCAGTCCCACCGGATCGAGATTTGGAATTTGTCATCGAGTTAGTGCCTGGAACGGCACCCATAGCAAAAAGACCCTATCGGATGTCAGTCTTTATGTTAACGGAATTGAGGAAACAATTGGAAGAATTGGAAGGAAAAGGTTTTATTCGACCAAGTGCATCACCATGGGGATCACCCGTGCTATTCGTTGAGAAGAAGGACAAGACTCTTCGCATGTGTGTGGATTATAGAGCTCTGAATGAAGTCACCATCAAGAATAAATACCCACTGCCACGAATAGATGATTTGTTTGATCAGATGAATGGAGCCCGAGTGTTCTCTAAAATAGATTTGAGATCGGGTTATCACCAGCTTAAGATCCGGGAGCAAGACATACCCAAGACCGCATTCACAACTCGATATGGGCTGTACGAATATACCGTCATGCCCTTCGGATTAACAAATGCCCCGGCCTATTTCATGAACCTCATGAACAAGGTATTCATGGCATATTTGGATAAATTTGTAGTGGTATTCATAGATGATATCCTGATATATTCCAAGTCAGACGAAGAACATCAACAACACTTACGAACAGTTTTGGAAACACTTAGGAAACACCGGCTATACGCCAAGTTCAGCAAATGTGAGTTTTGGCTAAAAGAAATTGGATTCCTCGGACATATAGTATCCGCAGGAGGAATAGCTGTAGACCCGAGCAAAGTAAAAGATGTTCTCGACTGGAAACCACCAAGGACAGTAACTGAAATTCGAAGTTTCTTAGGATTGGCGGGATACTACCGCCGTTTTATCGAAGGATTCTCAAAGTTGGCCCGACCCATGACACAACTGTTAAAGAAAGATCAGAAGTTTGAATGGACACAAAAATGTGAAGATAGTTTCCAAGAAATGAAGCGAAGGTTAACGTCAGCACCGGTACTAACATTACCTGACCTCCAGAAGAATTTTGACATATATTGTGATGCATCCCGACACGGACTTGGATGCGTGCTTATGCAGGATGGAAAGGTAGTCGCTTATGCTTCTAGGCAGTTGCGACCCCATGAAGTGAACTACCCAACCCATGATTTGGAATTAGCTGCCGTAGTTCATGCACTAAAACTTTGGCGGCATTACCTCATCGGAAATCGATGTGAAATATACACTGACCACAAGAGCTTAAAGTATATCTTCACCCAGTCGGACCTTAATATGAGACAAAGAAGATGGTTAGAATTGATCAAGGACTACGATCTTGGAGTTCACTACCACCCTGGTAAAGCCAATGTTGTGGCCGACGCCCTTAGCCGGAAGCCAGCCACAGTAAATGCTTTAATTCCAACGACCCAACCCCAGTTGTGCAAAGAATTTGAGAAGCTTAATCTAGGAATGGTCAGTAAGGGATATATAGCTAACCTAGAAGTAACCCCATCTCTCACAACACAAATCAAGGATGCCCAAAAAGGACATATGAGTATAGAAGGCATCAAGGAGAAAATGAAGCTTGGAAAAGCAAGTGGATTCAGAGAAGATGAAGAAGGCACCCTGTGGTTCGAAAATAGGTTATGCGTACCCGATTGCGAAGAGCTCAAGGAGCTAATTTTAAAAGAAGCCCATGAATCCCGGTACTCTATACACCCCGGAGGCACAAAGATGTATCAGGATCTAAAAGAGAAATTTTGGTGGCATGGAATGAAACGTGAAGTAGCAAGCTTCATAGCCCGATGCGATATATGCCAACGTGTCAAGGCAGAACACCAAAAGCCTGCAGGATTATTGCAACCTATCCAAGTACCTGAATGGAAGTGGGATGAAGTTGGTATGGATTTCATCGTAGGACTCCCAAGAACGAAAAAAGGGAACGACTCTATATGGGTCATTATCGACCGGTTAACCAAGGTAGCGCATTTCATACCAGTCAAAACCACGTTCAGAGGAGACCAATTGGCTAAGCTATACCTAGCCCAAATAGTCAGCTTACATGGAATACCCAAACGCATTATCTCAGATCGAGGGCACCCAATTCACCTCCAGATTTCGGGAACAGTTGCACGAAGCCATGGGAACCCGATTGAACTTTAGCACCGCCTATCACCCACAGACGGATGGACAGACAGAACGGGTAAACCAGATTTTAGAAGATATGTTAAGAGCATGTGCCTTAACATACGGTGATAGCTGGGAAGATAGTCTGTCATATGCCGAATTCTCATACAATAATAGTTACCAAGCCAGTTTGCAAATGTCGCCATTTGAGGCATTATATGGACGAAAATGCAGAACACCCTTGAATTGGTCAGAAACCGGAGAAGGAAAAATTTTTGGACCAGACATCCTCCAAGACGCTGAAGAAAAAGTCAGATTCATTCAGAACCGACTTAAGACAGCGCAGTCAAGACAAAAGAGCTATGCTGATTCCAAGAGACGAGATATTGTCTTTAAACCTGGAGACTACGTCTACCTACGAGTGACACCTCTTAAGGGAACCCAGAGGTTTAACGTAAAAGGGAAATTAGCACCCCGATTTGTTGGACCCTTCAAGATAGAGGAAAGAAGAGGACAGGTAGCGTATCAGTTAGAACTACCTCCGGAGCTATCAGAAGTCCACAATGTATTTCATGTATCTCAGCTGAGGAAGTGCATTGAGCCACCGACGAAGCAAGTGCAATACCAGGAATTGGACATTGAAAAAGACCTTACCTACAAAGAGCAGCCAGTTAGAATCTTGGAGAGCACTGAACGAAGGACCAGGAACAAGAATATCAAATTCTACAAAGTCCAGTGGAATCATCACACCGAGGAAGAAGCCACCTGGGAAAGAGAAGATTTTCTAATGGACAGATTCCCTCACCTATTCCAATCTGATGAATCTCGGGGACGAGATTCGTCTTAAGGGGGGTAGGTTTGTCACGCCCAGATTTTCCCGACTTTGATTTCGAGCATGTCATCGCATGTAAACTAGGACATTTGCATTAATCACAAACTCAACACACCGAAAACCCGCACACACGCACTCCAGCCAGATCAAACCCTAATACGTCGAATAACATAAAAAGTCACATGCACCGTATTCATCGGAGCACCTGCGGTACCTCACCACCAAGCAACCCTAAGTCGAGATGAATGACCTACCGAGGATTCCGTAGGATCTCCCTCCCTTGCCGCACACCCGGAACCCTAATTCCAGCCCTCGATTCCTCCTCGTCCCATTTAAACCATTTTCACCAGAAACCCTAAGCGCGGAATCTATCGCTCCTCGACTCCTCGGAAAATTCCACAATAAATCGTGGGACCATCCAACAATATAATTAACACAGATATGACATAAAATAATAGGACCCAGTTCAAAAATGTTCGTATGCCAAATAGATAAACCCTAGGATAAAATTACCGCGGCGCATGAAATCGTGAATAATTCCCAATCAACCGCGGTTAAAAATCTTGTGAAGCCTTTTACCATCCTCACCATTTGACCTACACCAATAGCTATCAGGACAACTTCACGTCGGTCTCGTTCATTCAAGCCTGCCCTATTGCACACGGTGGAATCCGAATCCCTCGTGCGTGCACTGTTCTGTCGGTGCCGAACTTTTCCTATCTTATGTTTTCTCCAGCACCAGTAGCAGGGAGTGACATTTTAGCCACATCACTTCTCCCTTGGAATGCCAAACTCTTGCGTGCACACTCCATTTTCCTCCAGTGCCATGTACAGCACTCTTCCAGCACCTTCCCGTAGCACCTTGCTCCGCGTTGCCTCGGCTTAGTTTCCCTCTGAGCTGACGCATCCCGCAGCCCAGTACCAGCACGGCACAGCCATCCCATCCCCTCCTGTAACCACGGCGTCGACCCCATCTCATCCCCGGCGAGTGTAGCAGCCAACCAGTCGCCCTTGAGACTTTCGGTCTCGTCGCCGGCCATGTAGAAGAGCAGTACACCCCGTGCGCTTCAGCTCACCGCCCTGCTGTGTTGCCTTGTCCCGTCGCCGAGTCGACCGCAGAGCAGCGCGCCGGCCAGCTCACCTCGGTCCTCCTTCACCTCCCATCAGCGCCACTGCTAGAGACGACCTCGGACAATGGCCAAGACCTGACCAGCCGGCGGCGTCCCATCCAGAGAGCTGGCGAGCTCCAACGCCGGCAATGGCTGATGCCCGTCGTCCGCCTATAAATAGCTAGCCAAGCTCCAGTCAGCACCCAAGCCACCACCCGAGTACCTCCATTCCACCCGAAGCCCCACCCATCTTCTCCTTCCTTTAGCTCAAGCTACC